>CM050163.1:211068827-211316327 GCA_027410445.1 Discoglossus pictus
CCTTGTGAGGTGTGCGCTGATTGCCTTTATCGTTTATTGTGATTCTGTAATTTTTGTATTTGGTTTTCTCTGTGTATGTATTTTTTATGTAAATTTATTAATTAACTAATTAAAGTTATAAATTAGTATACTTTACCTATTTGTAATTACTATATGCAGGAAGCAGTGTGCTGAAGAGCTGACAATCTGTTTTGATGTTCCTGCAGCATACAATTTAGATTTTCACTGTTGGCGAGCTGAGGTGTAAGTGTCAGCAATGTCTGCAGTGTGTAGTGTAAATAGGCTGTGTGCACGAGGTGAAAGTGTTTGTTTAGCTGTGTAATTGTGCATTTTGTAATGTTAATGTTATTAGTTTTCAGTTAGTGTTGTAAAATGGCCGCGATTGTGTATGTGTTGCGCGGGTGTGGAGGATTTAGAGTGCTTCCTAATAGTGTATTTAGTAGGTCGTACGGTTCTGTGTAAAAGTCGTATGTTCTTGGTGGTGTTTTCCGTGCTTAGGGGTTGTGTAGCCTCGTTTTCGTTTTTGGCGTGTAACCTCATTCCCAGACGTCCTGGCTGTCCCCCCTTGCTGTGTGTGTATTTAGTTTTTTATTTTATTTTGTATTTCGTGTGTTTTTCGTGTTTTTCACTGTGCGTGTTGTGGCCATTAAGTTAGAATTTTTTGCGGCTCCTATTTTTTCATCACTCAGTGGCGTTTTTATTTTGTAAGTGTTACGGGACGTAATTTTTATAGGGCTCGCACTTTGAATTGTATTTTTGAGTTGTGTGTTGATGTGTAGTCCCGCGGGTTGTAGGTATGATGCGTAAGACGTGCAGGGTCGTAGGGATGAGTGCCTACGGCGCTCATCTCCACTAGCGCAGTGAACGCCTTCGGCGCTCCCTGCCTGAGTCCTACGGGGTCATAGGGATGAGCGCCTTCGCGAGAACCGCAGTTTCTGCGGGCTCGCTTTGCGAGCCTGCAGTTTCCCTGTTGCGTTAGCAACGGATTTTGCCAAGCCCGCGCTGCTGAGAACTATATACTAGAACAGCTTCAGCAATGATGAGCCATGCACAGTTTAGTGAATCTAGGAGGTAATCTGTTTACAAAAGCAATAATTAAATGGACTGCGCAAGACTTTCTTGTTATCTTGCCTTCACAGGTTTTAAGCATACATTTTTCTTTGAGTATTTTAAAAATAGGTTTTTAATTTACCTTGTGCCTGTAAGTATTTACTAAAATGTTATCATTTTTTTTACACCTATATCAATTTGAGCATATTATACATCTGAAACTAGTGGTCCATGAAATATATCATATAGAAAGTCATCTGTTCCCTTCCATTACTCATCAGCAACTTTGCAAATCCACCTTAAGGAGAGAGATGCTGAGCAGGATAAATTCCAGAGTAATGCTGGTGCTTGAGAGAAATGGATGTAAAATATGGAAACATTTGTTTACTTGCATGTTTTTTTTGTAATTGAAAGAATGCCTTAAAGGGGAAGTATTTTACTTTGCATGTGAATACAACATAATATTTTGTGATCTGTTGTTTGGTTTTGGACTTGTAATCTGCAAATACATGCACTGCATCAATATGTAAATAACATTCACGTTCACAAGTAATGTCACATTAGTTCATCTATGTGAAACTCAACCGCATAACACAGTAATATTCTGTTTTGAATCATCTATGACTAAAACAAAGATGAGCAATGTATTACAAGCAAAATGTGTATTCAGCTTTGCTATTTGTATCTCTGTAGCACATTGCACTATTGCCACTATACTCAAAAGGCTAACACACCAATGAAATACTTCTTTGCAGGCTTGATTGGTTCCTCTTGTCTCTAGGGTAACAGGATCAACCATGCCAAGAAGCATTGCAGTATTGTGGACCGTCATCCATGTGCTTTTTGCCATCTATATTAGGGTTAAAAAAAAGTTCACTCTGCAGGAGAAAAATCTAGTGAATTACAAAATCAGTTTGGCATTTCATGTTCAATGTTTAACCATGATATGTATGGATATTGATTAATTTAAAGCAAAAACTGGCTATGCATTAATCATTGTATACATCATCTAAATTAATTAATTCTTCACATATACAATACATTATTTGAATGACATGGTAAGCTAGTTAATGGTACAGTATGCTATTTTTTTTAGGTGGCTAAATATGTTCTACCTGTTTGAATCACATGCAGGTAAGTCTGCAACCCCATACTGATGTACCACTATTTAGTAGGATTAGGGCCCCATTTTGATTCATTTAATAATTAAGTTTACAGGTAACTTACTAACCTATCTATTCCAATACTTCAAAATCTCAGAGCTGCGTGAATCCAGAGCTGAAGGGCCTAAAATGACACGTGTTATCAAGTTATCAGTATAACACCTCAGTTGAGTTGAATAGAGGGTTTGATATCTTATCTCTGACACAATTAAGGGGCTAACAATGCCCCCAACCCCACCCCACCTACAGTAAATACTAAACATCATTGGAGGATCTCATGTATTCCCCCTAGTACCTTTACCCCCTATGAGCCCGGGGATCCAAGGATTCCCCATGTAATTAATTCATTTGCAATTTGTACCTGTTAATCAGCCTTTTTGATCTGCCCAACAAGCATGGCATGTTAACTCATGTTTATGGGTGATTATTGCAATTATCTACAGAAGTATGGCTGTATTGTTTTCAGTGTTTGACAAGATTGAGCTTGTGTGGATCCTGTGTGAATATGTACCCTACATATGGTCTGTACACTATTAGTCTTGTCTGTTTCATGTAACTTTAAAAAGAAAAAAAGAAAAACACAGAATTGTTAATTAGCAATTATTTGCAATAATCATCCATAAGAAAAAATGTTAGATATCTATCTAACTTGCTAGTTTATCAGAATGTTTTAATGCCAGATAGAAACTGTAAACTTTGATTTACGTTTACTCATTGTTTATATTATTGTTTATTACCTAATTTTTGAGTTATACCATATTTGGAACTTCTGTTGTGTCTGTTTATGTTTCCTTTTATTTTTTAGTGCTCTAATAAAAGAATTAGTATATGCTCTGTATTCAGTGCTGCCTGTGTACCTGCTGTCAGCATCCCTCTTCCCTGACACATCTCTTTAGGGAATAGATTAAATAAAACAATAAATTAATAAATAAAAATGTAAGGAGTGGTTTAGTACGCCTCCCTCTATCCTAACCGTTTATCATAAGAATAACATGTTAAAAAAAGTGAGTGTGCGGATCCCGGCCCCCTTTACAATTGGTAAGGATGGCACAGGGCTCCACACTTTCCAGCACCACCTGGTGTGATGATATGAAAGTTGAAAACAAATATAATAACCATATAGATGTATGTATTATATTTAAATTATTGAATACAATGTCTCTTTCAAAATAACTAATTCCACTCCTACTCGACTAAACTAGTAACTACCTACACAGTTACAGTTCGTGGACCAATAGGAAGCCTCTGGATTTGCTGTGCTTGGTTTAGTAGCTAAAATATTGAGGATCACAGGAGATTTATTGTTTGCTGCCCCATCACCTCAAACAGTAACACATGGCAGCTTCCCTAGATATAAGCAAAAATAAATTAATAAATTAACCCTGCTCCATGCTGATGATAGCCAGTAAGCTTGAAACAGCTGTACATGGATTGGATACTCAGCCTGTGTTTAATCCAACCTTGGCTTTGCATTAAAGCTGTATAATACAGCATGCATAAGCTTAAAGGAAGCCATGTTTGATGATGGCTATGGAATGAAGAGCGAGGCATTTGTGGGCACATTTGCATGTCTCAGCTCAACTTCCCAGAATGCAGTGTAATAACTGTTTTTCTCGGAACTCTGAGCTGGAAGCAGGTTTTTTAACTTGCTTTAGACGTTCAAATGTGGAAAACAGATGTACTTTTTATTTACTATGTATATACTGTATATATATGTGCTGCTACTGCTACGCACGAGTACATGGTTTTCGGCTTTGGCAATCAGGCCGTAACTTTCGGGCTTCTTAAATTGAATAGCACCCGAATCGAAGACGAACGGGAGCATGCAGACCTACGGCCTGTATCCCGCGAGATGCGGTCTTGCAATTGAATCAGGCTCTGTATCTTCTTTATAAAATGTAGTGACCCCAATTGCTAATTCTCTTAGGGCCTCATTCAAATGTGATTTAGCCAATTGAATAGGGCTCTATATAAGCACATAGCATATTCTTTTACAGAAGTTTTTAGTTAGTGAACTTCTAACCAAAAGCAAGGTCTTCACTAACTAAAAACTTCTGGGGGAAAAATATGCTATGCGCTTATAAAGAGCCCTATTCAATTGGTCAAATCGCATTTGAATAAGACTCATAGTAAGAAAATTATTAAAGGTAATATGACCATTATAATCTAACCAGGAGATCTCCATATTTAACAAATTATTTAACTGTTCTTTATTATTTGATAATAACGGGTCAAAATGTCCTTCAAAACACTTGGATTCCTTGTAATAATAATCACCACAAGTTTTTATTGGATGATTTTTCCAGTGATATGGATAATGATTTTTTAAGGTAGTTTACTTTTTTTCCATCCCTGTTCCCAGTATTATGTAAAAGAGAGGACAGGCATATTTTTGTTTTATTATCTTATATGATTCAGAAAGAAAACCTGGACCTCTTAATCTAGCAGTGGGCTTAATATAAATAGACAATGCTGACTTGAGAAGCATCCCCTCTATTCCAAAACTGATCTTAGGAAGTCCCAGCTGGCTATGTAAAAAAATAAAATGATATGAGAAATTATATAAATCAATCTTCTGGGACAATATGAATTGTGTCAATGCTGAACAAAACATTTATTAATTCAGAGAGAATATTTGCTAATCTGTTTGCTAAAATTTTAGACTATAATATGAAATTTACATTATTTCATTCTTAATGATATTGTTTGTATTCCATTGGATCTTTCCAACTTTTTAATATAGTTGAGATAGTTGCTTCAAGTATCTCATTTAGAAGTTCAGAAGCACTTGTAACCCCACTGAAGGCTTTGTTAGGAAATATATAATAAATAGGGTGAATTGTATATTATAATTATTATTTAATTGTATTATTGGGCTCTTATTTCATTTTAAATGTCTTTAATTGGTATATTTAAATGATCCTATTTGCATAACTAACGTTTAGGCAGATCTATGGCCTCACAATTTCTTTAATTAATTGAGCATTTATTCAAGTTATTATCATTTTGCAGGCTCTCTGTCATTTTATTTTATCCTCACTCTACAGTTTCTATCCTCAAAATATCTTAAGTTCTTCACTAATGATTTATCTGTGCTATTGCATTTATAATAGTATTTTAGCTATAATTTTGTAAGAATCTATTTGATTGCAGTTACTTGAAGTTTAATTGTTTCCATAAGTAACTTCATGGGATGTTTAATTCCATTTATATTTTTTGTAGTTTGCTCAATTGTATAATTTTTCACCAACAATTTTTTTTGTCCTATTATCAAAAGCAGCGAAAGCAATAAGCTGACCTCTCATAACACTCTTAAGTGCACACTATAGGGTAATAGGCGAAACATCCTCTATGAATCTACAACATTTTCTAAGTGTTTATTTAGTTTATTCCTATATGCTTCATCATGTATAATATAGTTTAATATGTAAAGTAACCTACACCAAATAAAAAAAAAAAAGATTATATACATTCTCTAGATGATGTTCAGCTTTCCATAAATCATATGGTATATGATACTACAAGGACTGTCTAAATTTACGTTATATTTCTTTCTATGCATTTAATCATTGTCAAACCGTTTGTGTCTTGGGGAGGATAGAAAATGTTGTTAAAGTCTCCACGAATTAACTGTGTCCCTCCTTTAGTTTTATAAATTTTATGTAAACATTTTTTTTTCAAATGCCTAACTTGATGCTTGTTAGTGACATGTATGTTTTCCAGTTGTAAATACATTTTATTATTAATAATACATATATGAATTTGACATCTGCCATTATTCATGCTTACCTATTTATAACTTATTTTCTAGTGATTTACACAGTATATATATATTCTGAACTCTCTAACTGTCTAGTATCATTCTCCCTTTTTGGGGAGAATATAGGCCCTGGACAAATTTTACCATATTTGAGAACAGAATATAATTTCTCTTCAGTACTCATCCAGCTTCTATATACTCAAGCTATGGTTTCACTCTACAATGATTGAGTCTGTAAAATTCAGCCATGGCAAAACACAACCTTTCCTACTGAAAATCTTACATACAAAGTGGGTTTATCACCACTCTACACCTTACATACAAATTACCCAGTGATACCTAGGTAAAGGTGTACTAAGGTGAAGAACTGATTCAAATGTTTGGGTATGCTCAAAATACCTTCCCGATATCCACTTTGCTAAATCGATTTTTCCTATTCTCCCAATTAGCCTTTCTGCCACTCCACACTATTTTGTGTTAGAGCAAATTTTTTTTTTTTTTTTAAAGTGCTTCACCTTTACTTCAACATGAGCTTACTAAATTCCATAGTGCTCATCATGCAATAGTATAAATATAAAAAAATGTAATCCACTGTTTAATGCCAATGCTGTCACAAAGAAATAAGAAATATCAATTATGCATAAAGTGTGCCCAGCTCAAATATCTCAAATATATTGAAATACTTACCTACTTCCACATACGTCTCATGCTTAGTTCTGCCATAATAAAGGGTAAACAAATGTTATGGTAAATGATCCAATACTTAATTTATCATGATTGATGTATATTGAAGAGACAAGGACAAGGACAGTGAAATGGAGACAAACCGAAATATGCTTTAATTTAGTTAAAATTTAAAAACCTAAAATACTTCACCCTATTTACAACCTACTACATACTTATATCCCAGTAATATAGTCAAGTTATCAAGTAGAAAAAAAAACAAACTACTGTGTAAGTAGTAATAAAACTTCTTTGTGCAAATTGATCATTACAGTAAGACTAAAGTGTCACCATGCCTTCTTATGGTGACTTTTTTTTCTTGAGTTCGTAATTTCTCCTTCTTAACAGTTTTGTGGGATAGCCCTATATATAAGGGATGTTATTGTTCCACAGACATGTGCTGAGAACTCCTTCCTCTGTGGTAGAGTGTATATTGACAACGTGGAAACATCATTACATTGCCATAAGGGGCTGGATACACCATTTTTTCTATTACATCTTTTTAAATTGTTACATTGTATGTAAAAAAAAAGGAATCAAAGGTGCCTCTTGAGAGACTTTCTGGAACATCTTTGGGTTTCAGAAGATGGTACACTATTTGAATTCTTCCTTACTATCCTTCATGGTACTCACTAGTGCTTGAAGGGCAATTAACATAATTATGATCCACATGACTTATTGACTATGGGATTACCTGAACGAGAAAATAATTTGATTAATTTGATTTCAAAAAGTTCCACAGATCTTTATTGTTTTTAGGCAGGATATCAGGATTTGAATTCTTCTAAAAAGCATTTCACTGCTGATACTGTGACGAAATCCATATTATATTCCACAGAGGTTTCTTTTTTAGTGCTGTAAAATGTTGGGACAGTCTCCTATACTTTGCAGCTTGGAACTCAGGCCTCAGGTCTTAGTCAGAATTCTGAGGAATTGCACAAAAAAAGTAACACACACACACAGTGATATGTTAGTACAATTTGTTTATTGTTACGTCAGATCATGGATTATATACTTGCAAAAGAGGGCGGATATTAGCAGCATCTTTACGGGTCAGGTTAGTCGGTACAAGGACAAATAATCAGGTGTTTTTCTGTTTCTTAGAACAACTAGACATGTTTTGTGTGTTAGTAAGGTCGTTAGACATCTCAAGGATAGGAATGTGATATTATGGTTAGGTTATATCTCGTGAATATATAGAGCAGAATATGTTAACCCCTTCATCAGCAGAATATGTTAACCATTTCAATGTTAACCCTTTCATTCCCCTCTTAGATCACAACGTGATCTTTATTTGGGATGTAAGCAGTGGTGTATATATATGATAGGAAGCGAACTGAGACACTGGAAGGTGATAGACCCTCAAGGGTATCAGTAAATGAGATATACCTGTGACCAGATGTTGTTAAGTCACAGTATTTAGCTAAAAATTCTTAGGAATAAAGCTTTGCAGCATGTAATAAAAACACAAAGGAATACAAGGGAAAAAATTACACAGAGACAAGCAATCAGGATCTTCTGACCTAAGGAACCGAGCCAGGAAAACATGTCTTCCTAGACGCTCCCTTGAAACAGTTTGAGACGGTCAGCAATGTCCCTTGTTTGCTCTATGTCATTAGTAATAATAGCAGAATTATCATCAATATAAGAACAACATTCTTTACCTATTAAAGCACACACGCCGCCTTTGGAAGCTAAAACATAATCTAAAGCCATTCTATTCTGCAAAGCTACCATTCTAATTTGCACCTGCTCCTGGTTTAGTTTCTCAATTGCTTCAGCCCTCTGTACTAGTAGAGAAAGGATGGATAGTTCTACCTGTAGTTTCCCTACGCCTGCATGTGGGAAGGTTATACCTAGGGTGTCTAGGAATATTTTCCACCCGCACTTCTGCTCTATATCCCTCATGTTCCTGATGCGGCCTTGTGGAAGTGTTGGGGTTGTGTATATATATGGGATTACTTGACCTAAATAACAACTGCCCACCCAATTAGGGGGCAGCCATCGATAGGCGTTCCTGCCACAGATAAAGTATACATCCGTGGCTGGAGAAGGTGGCATAAGGTGGAAGAGATTAGACACGGACCCATTAGTGTCGCTACAACCATTACCATTAATTGATATGTTATGTAAAAGAGAAAATAAGTAGGGACATCCGGGACCACTACAGCTCCAAGGTGAACAACTCTTGTACAGGTCAGAAAGGGGTAAACCAGAGGAGGTCCTATAAAAAATAAGTGTGGTATTGGAGCAAGTGGACCAACCAACAGATTTACCTTTTCCTAGGGCCCTAAAACAGTTATACCCTGGGTTAGTGTGGTTTAACATAAATGGTACACTCTTATTATATTTTGATGGGAAGTACGTGCGTATGAGGTGTTGCATCCATATAGAGTTAAGTGGTGTGGCTGATTGTACATAAGTAAAGAAATTCCATTTGCGGGGTTGTGTACTGCCATTGTAATATATGTGACTCTGGGTGAAGTTTTCTGCTGGAAGGCCAAATAGAGGCATACCCATTTCCCCATGTGTAGAGACGTGTGCACATACCCAGCATCTGGAAAGGTTAAGGGAGTGAGCATAACCTTGTAACATTACGGAAAATGTATTACGTTCCCAAGGATGATTTTGTATAATGGTGTTATCACTTGTGGATCTCTTGTGCCTATGAGGTGAACTAGTGTGAGTGGTATTGTGTTTACCACAAACAGACTTTAATGGTCCCAGTTCGTCTGGGTCATAATGGCAATTAAGAAATGTCCATAAGGGCAAATAAATCAGGAGCATAATGCACATCAACAGGAGAAAGTTCTTCCATGCATTCTGTGGATGCAGGAGTAGGTTTGACATTTTTATTATCGCTGTCTTCAATCGCTTTCACGGGGACTTTGTCACCTGCTTCACCCCTCTTTGGACACAGCTTCAGGCGTGATGCGTGGATCCAGATGTCCTGCGAGTCAGTGAGGACGGCAGTCCTGGTTACTGCTACAACGGTAGTCGGCGCTCCGAATGGGAAGCCTCCCTTCTTTGCTCTGTTCAGTTGTCGGACACAGACGAGGTCACCTGGCTGGAACGGATGTGTTGGTTCCTGTGAGGGTAAAGGAAAGCGAGAAGACACATCACCATAGATGCCATTCAATTTATCAATCAATTGTTGCACATATTGTTCTCTTATAAGATCAAGATCACCAGACATAATTACAAGTGGACCTTTTACCCAAGGAGTTGGAAATGGTCTTCCCATTAGAATCTCAAAAGGGGACAATTTAGTAGACTTATTAGGAGTCATCCTAATTTCTGCTAGAATGGCAGGTAAGTATTTCTGCCAGTTCACCCATGTACCTGCAGTGGCCTTTGTAAGTTTTTCTTTAATAGCGCGGTTCATTCTTTCCACTATGCCTGAACTCTGAGGATGGTAAGGGATATGGAACTTCCAGGTTATCTGTAGCCATTGTACCAGTTCCTTAATTACCGCCTTAATAAAGGCTGGTCCGTTATCAGAATTAATTTGCAATGGGCATCCATATCTCGGTATTACCTCGGTAGTTAATATTTTAGCTACCGTCTTAGCATCCTCTCTTTGTGTTACAAAGGCCTCAGGCCACCGTGAGAACTGATCTACTATCATTTTGTAAATGGGTGAATGGAGCTGTGGGTGGAGGCAAATGATCATGTAATGCTTTGTTAGGTACTGTAGAGTTATTCTGTAGACACTGTATACATCTTTGTATGTATGTCTGGCAGTGTGATTTTAAGTTTCTGATGCAAAAAGACAGTTGCAACTGTTGCATGGTTGATTTAATTCCTTTGTGTCCCACCCCGTGTGCCTGTCCTATGAATATTGGGGCACTACTCTCAGGTATCCCTATCTTCCCCTCTTTTGAGAAAAGGCCATTCATGTCCTTTTCTAGACCCTGTGACTGCCAATATGATAAATCATCAGGTGTTGCAAAACCTTGCAATTCATGGAGAAGAATGTCAGTCGGACAGGATGGGGGCTGGAACAAAGGAAAAATGGGGGCAGGGCAGAGCAGCGTAGCTGCAGCTACCTTTGCTACCCGATCTGCAAATGCATTTCCTCGAGAAACAAAGTCAGTGCCATTAGTGTGTGCACGACAGTGGATGATGGCAATGTCTTTAGGTAACTGGATAGCTTCCAATAAGGAGTTAATGAGATCAGTATGAGAAATAGATTTGCCATCAGCAGCAACGAAGCCTCGTTGTTGCCATATTTTTCCAAAGTCATGAACCACACCAAAGGCATAACGGGAGTCAGTGTATATGTTTACAGATTTATTTGCAAAAAGGTGACATGCTTTTGTAAGGGCGATAAGTTCAGCAGCTTGAGCGGAAGTAAAAGGGATAGGACCTGCCTCAAGTACAACATCTGGTAGCTGAACTACAGCAAAACCTGTTTTATAGACCCCATCTGCAGGTCTAGAACATGACCCATCAACAAACACATTCTCAGCATGGTCAATAGGCATGTCCAGTAAGTCAGGTCGAGGTGAAGTGGAGTCATGTATAGTGGTAAGACAGTCATGCAGCTGTTCATGGTCATTGGAAGATGTAGGGTTGCTAGTTAATATAGCATTTAAGATGGCAATAGGACCTGAATTAGGTGCGCTGTATTTAATGTCTAGATTAGTGTGGTTGAGCAGGATGCATTCATAACCACTGAGGCGCTGAGCAGTCATGTGTTGTGTGGTTAGGTTTTTAAGTAACTGTAACACTTGGTGACTGGTGTGGAGGATGGTAGAATGTCCTAAGGTGATAGTGTTAGCTGACTCTACGGCCATTACACAAGCAGCTAATGCTCGGAGACACGCCGGCATCCCCTGGACCGGAGTAGGGACTACTTTGGAAAAGAATGCTACGGGACGCATACTACCTCCGTGATCTTGGGCACAGACCTCGGCCATGGTTTTACAGTTGTCCCTTGCATACAAATGAAAAGGTTTACAATAATCAGGTAGTCCTAAAACGGGAGCCTGCATAATGCTAACTTTTAAGGTCACAAAAGCTTAAGTCATGTCTGGAGTCCACTGAATATGCTCTGGGCTGTCCCCCTTAGCAGCCGCACGTAAAATGGAGTCATAGTGTGAGCACTCAGGGATCCATTGCCTGCAATAGTTAATGATACCAAGAAAGGAAAGCATTTCCTTTTTAGTCTGTGGTTTAGGTATTCTCTGGATAGCCTCTATGCGTTTAGAGCTAACAGAGCGTGTGCCATGTGACAGAGCAAAACCTAAGTATTCAACATGTGTTGCCCCCATTTGTATTTTGTGTTTAGCTACCTTGTGACCTTCAGCTGCTAGGTGCTGTAGCAAACTGAGTGAATCCTGTCTGTTGGCTTCCCCGTCAGAACTACACAACAGTAGGTCATCGACATACTGAAGCAGGACGGAACCATGACACAGGGTCCATGACTTCAAGGTATGTTGGAGCACCAGTGAGTAAGCAGCTGGCGAATCCACGTAGCCCTGGGGAAGACGGGTCCATGTTATTTGGCGCCCATCAAAAGTGAAAGCCATAAGTAGTTGTGTCTCAGGGTCCAATGGGACCGAAAAGAATGCATTAGATAAATCAATAACAGTGAATATAGTGGCGTCATGTGGAATGGCCGTAATGAGAGCAGTGATATCAGGGACAATGGGAGCAATTGGGATGACTAATTCATTGATTGCTTGTAAATCTTGAACAAATCTGAAATCGTTGTTACGTTTGGGTACAGGGTTGATTGGGGTGTTAAAAGGTGATACAACAGGGCGTAATATACCTTGCTGCCAAAATGAGTCAACCATGGGGCGAATACCTTCCTTCTTTTCATGTGAGAGGGTGTATTGTTTGATGTAGACAGGGGTAGTGTGTGGCTTAAGGCGAGCTTTATAAGGGGTACAGTTAACTTTGCCTACATCTAGTTTAGAGGAGGCCCAAACCGAGGGTGGTATTTCGTTTAAGTCAATGCTGAGGAGTGTTTTAAGTGGAGGGTCGAGCGTGTCAAGGGAGATATTCATACCACCATTATTGTCAAATTCAACTGTAGTACCCATTAAGCCCAATAGATCTCTCCCTAAAAGGTTAACTGGGCATGATGGAATAATCCTAAAAGGGTGGAGAAATCCGTGATCTGTTTTGGGTATTGTAACAAGGAGTGGTGGGGTGACTAAGGTTTGGGTGAGCACTCCATTGATTCCCATTGAAGGTGTCGACTTCTTAGTAGGTCCCTCATATATTTCCGAGCAGATCGTGGAGCAAGTGGCTCCTGTATCAACTATAAAGGGCATGGGTTGGCCCTCAATCTCTAGGACTATATAAGGTTCATCTCGGAAATTAGAAGAGACTACGGGGAAGACGGGAGTGTTACCTTCAGGGCCTCCCTATTGCCATTGTATGTGGTGTGTGGGGGGTTGGGTGCAATTAGGCTGGGATGTGTGTGGAACGTCTGGGGGTGGGGGTGGTGGTAGAATCTGCTGTTGCTGTTGTCGGGGAAAGTAAAGACATTAATTTTTCCAATGTCCCTGTTTTCCACAATTAAAGCAATGTGTGCGTCCGGGATTGTAATGTCTCCTGAATCCTCGTCCTCTACCCCTACCCCTGGCTCTATAAGTGGACCTATGTGCACCTGTGTCATCCCTAGGTCTCGCTTGATATGGGTCACAATGTTGCAAACCCTGGTTCTGGTAGAACGATTTCACTGAACCTTTCTTAATGTCAAAACAACCAGCTGCTTCTTTCTCATGTATCTTCTTCAGAAATTCAGAAGCCATCAATGATGGCCATTCAGAGACCAACTGTTTGACGAGTAATGAATACGGAGGAAGCATACTGCCTATGCAGGTCTGTACCTTTAAGGGACCCAAGGCCCCTTCAGAGGACAAACCTGCCTCATCTTTCCAACTTTTATAAAATCTTTTAGTAAATTCCGTCATTGTTTCTTTCGGGTTCTGTTTACAAGATAATGCAGTGGAAATAGACTGCTTATCCTTCCATAACCTCTCCATTTCTACTCTAATCTCATCCCACATATTATTAATTCCAACTGTGGTAGCCAATGCATAAGCAGTAGTAGTGTTATTGGTATCAGGGATATTAATCGTGGGTACATTGGTCCAGTCCCAACCAGATTCGGGGTCAAAATCTAACAGTCCGTCAATAATCAGTCGGATATCAGTCTGTGTCATGCATTGTCCTTGGCACATTCGCTTCAGATACATCATGCATGCAGAGGGATTAGTGCGAGGGTTTGGGGCTCCCTTAATAATGTCTTTTAGTTCACCGGGGGTGAGGGCTTTTATAACTAATTGATCACCCACGGTTAGAAAAGGATAAGCTCCTTCAGCTGTGCTTGGGTGGTCAGCATAAGACTCACCATCGCTAGTTTCTGTCTGCTTAATTTGCCATGTGTTATCAATTTTTACTAGTTTCGTTTTCAGCGTACTAACATGCTGATTGCCAGAAGCAGGGGGGCCATGGGGGATCGTGGCTGCAGTCTGTTTATGCTCTGTCTCTACTTTTGCAAGAGCGGGCGAAGGAGGAGGGGGAGGAGGGGCACTGATATGTGCTTCGGGCTGTACTATGGGGGAGTGACGGCGCATATAATCGCCTATTATTGCTTCCATATCGGTGTCCAGACTGGGGTATAGGGCTGTGGGAAGACTATAATTAGGGGGTGCTGTTGGGTGGGGAGTAGGTATGTGATTGGGAGCTTTCTTTCTAGGGAACAATTTTAGTTTGTTCTTTTCAAGACCGTCAGTGGGGATTAGGTGCCAGTGTGGTGCAATTTCTAACCAATTCTTTCCAGCTTCGCTCATGTATGTCATGTCCCAATCAGGGTCCCCTGTGTACCACGGGAAAGCTTTTGTGTCCCCAAGGCATAATCCCTTAATCATATTTATGTGAAACTCATCATTTGCTCCCTCCCTCGGGAAAGGGTTAGAACTCCTCATTCCCTCAGTCCATCCAGCTAAGTTATCCACAAAGGGGTCAACATAGAATCCTTCCTTTGGTGACGTTCTATACACATATTCTTTACAAGATTCTCCCGGGTTGGGAGGTGGGTATTGTTTAGACTGGGAAGTGCCCATTTTCAACGATCCTAATCTTAAGATTTTTAGGCAGCTGTATCAGTAGACAACGTAACCTTATTTGCTAACACGTTTGTCAATCATAAAAATAAGGGTGGCTGTTCTGAGCTGAAATAGTTCCGACAATTCCAACCAATATTCTCGAGCTGATTGCTTAAGACAAAACGTGTCAGTAAATATTCCTAATTCTATCTCTTTCAAACTGTCACTTGCGTTCGTTTTCTGTGCGTCATCGGGTCTCCCCTAGACACAGAAACGGGGCGTCTTACAGTTTCCAGAGATCTCCCTTCCTGGTTTTACACAGAATACAGAATAACAAAATATTTACTTATTTCTTATCTTAAACAGCACAGCAATACAGCAAGACTCATGAGCAAGCAAAAGCGATGGTTTGGGGCACTGCTAACCAAGCTGTCAAGTATATATATATATATATATATATATATATCCTTTTTATTCCCACCGTAGGAATAATTATTAACCTTGCCTTCCAGAGGCTTAATTTCTCCCTACCGCAGGGAGTGTTCCCAACTTATTTACTCAGAAACAGTTTACAAAGGATGAGAGGAGTGGGAGCAAAGGAAGGTGTATATAGACACTGTTCACTGTACTCACCACTCCAGACGTACTTCGATCTGCATCCCACTTCTAGACACCAGATTGTTGGGACAGTCTCCTATACTTTGCAGCTTGGAACTCAGGCCTCAGGTCTTAGTCAGAATTCTGAGGAATTGCACAAAAAAAGTAACACACACACACAGTGATATGTTAGTACAATTCGTTTATTGTTACGTCAGATCATGGATTATATACTTGCAAAAGAAGGCGGATATTAGCAGCATCTTTACGGGTCAGGTTAGTCGGTACAAGGACAAATAATCAGGTGTTTTTCTGTTTCTTAGAACAACTAGACATGTTTTGTGTGTTAGTAAGGTCGTTAGACATCTCAAGGATAGGAATGTGATATTATGGTTAGGTTATATCTCGTGAATATATAGAGCAGAATATGTTAACCCCTTCATCAGCAGAATATGTTAACCATTTCAATGTTAACCCTTTCATAAAATATATTTCTGCCACAGTAGTATTATACTTACATGAGGGGTATAATCCATCAAACCACGCTTTCTATGTTCACAATACTTGGATATTCTGTACTCCTCCATTATAGTTTTAGTGTTTTAACACTAAATGCATAATGTGGGAGTATGCTATAAACCCCCAAATATAATTGAAAGTGAGGAAATACAATTATTGTTACAGATTGGAAATGCAGCTAAGCACGGGCAAGTTCTAATAATGGGAGACTTTAATTACCCTGAAATAAACTGGATAAATGAGACCAGCAGCTCAGCTAAGGGGAGCAGGTTCTTGAGTACGCTCAGGGATCATTATCTGGCCCAGGTAATACAAGAACCTACTAGAAATGGGGCCATCTTGGATTTAGTAATCACAAGTAACATTGATATAATATCAAATGTTAAAATAGGGGAACCCTTGGGGAACAGTGATCACAACACAGTCTCATTTGAGTTTGAATACAAACAACAGAGTTGTTAGGGGCCAACAAAAACTCTACATTTTAAAAGGGCTAACTTTAATGGGCTACGGGCAGCAATACAACATATAGACTGGGACAAAGAACTTACAGGGAAAAATACTGAAAATAAATGGACAACATTCAAATCCTTACTAAATAAACATACTCATCGGCATGTACCATGTGGAAATAAAATGAATAGGAGTAAATCACATCCCATGTGGCTTAACAATGACTTAAAGATCATGATGAGGAAAAAGAAACATGCTTTTAAATTATACAAGAAGGAGGGAACAGAGGCAGCTTTATGTGACTATAAGGAAATCAACAAGGCTTGCAAAAGGGCTATTAGACTGGCTAAAATATAAAATGAGAAGTCAGTTGCAAAGGAAAGTAAGACTAACCCTAAAATATTTTTTAAATATATTAATAGGAAGAAGGCGAAGAAGGAAGCTATAGGAACATTACAATGTGACACAGGCCATCTGATAATTAGTGACCAGGAAAAGGCAGATGAGCTAAATAGGTTCTTTTCGTCTGTATACACAAGGGAGGTACCAGTGGTTGGGTTACTACAACATAATGGGGCTACACTACCATCACTAAATAATTGGTTAACGCAGGAAGAAATCCAAAAGAGATTGGAGAAAATAAATGTTAATAAAGCCTGGGTCCTGATGGAATACATCCAAGGGTACTGATGGAGCTGGGTTCTGTAATAGCCAAACCATTATATCTAATCTTTCAAGACTCACTCATCACAGGTTCTCTACCAGATGATTGGAGAAAAGCAGAGGTGATACCTATATTTAAGAAGGGAGCAAGAGCAAATCTGGGGAATTATAGACCAGTGAGCCTCACATATGTAGTTGGGAAGCTTCTAGAAGGGTTAATAAGGGACAGAATACAAGAATATGTCTATTTGAACAAGATCATAGGTAGCAGTCAACACAGATTTATGAAGGATAGGTCATGTCAGACCAACCTAATTAGTTTCTATGAGGAGGTTAGTAGGAACTTGGATCAGAGCAACTCAGTGGATGTAGTATTCTTGAATTTTGCAAATACTTTTGATACAATGCCTCATGGGAGACTTTTAAGCAAACTAAGGGATACAGGAATTGCAGTAAATATCTGTTCATGGATTGAGAGCTGGCTAAAAGACAGGAAGCAAAGGAATGTTGTAGTAAATGGAACATACTCCGATTGGACTAATGTGGTAAGTGGGGTTCATCAAGGTTCAGTATTAGGTCCTCTCCTTTTTAACATATTTATTAATGACGTAGAAGTAGGACTCGAAAGTAGCGTCTCCATTTTTGCTGATAACAAATTGTGCAAGGTAATTAAATCAGATAATGATGTACTTTCCCTACAGAGGGATTTGTATAAATTAGAGAAATGGGCGACTAAATGGCAGATGAGATTTAATACAAATAAATGTAAGGTTATGCACTTGGGAAGGAAAAATAGTCATGCAATTTATTTATTTTTTTTTTTTTTTTTTTTTTTTTTTTTTTTTTTTATTAAATTTCTTTGTTGCATAAAGTAGAAAATTTACAGCAATTTTTTACAACATAAAAAATACATTTACATCGTCATTCTCACCCTTTCATTCCACTATCAACCTTTCTAAAAAAATGTTAGTATTTACTTTGTACCTTGTTTTTGGTCCCATACTTTCCATTTTAATGGATCAGCTTTAATACAACCTTTTTGTTCATAATTTTTCTCCAGTTCTCGGATGTATTTAATTTTCCGAACGACATCTGAAAAGTCTGGCGCGATATCTGCCTTCCAGTTTGTGATTATAGTATTTTTGGACACTGAGAAAGTCAGAATCGCGAAAGACTTTTTCTCTATATCGATGTCACTAGGAAAAATGTGTAGCAGGCTACATTCTCCCCTAAAGGGGAATTGGTCTCCCACAATTTCGGACAAGAAAATAAAACACTTTTTCCAAAATAGCCTTATTTTGGGACATTCCCATAGAATGTGCAGTAAATGAGCAACTTTACCACAATTTCTCCAACACATTTTTTCTATCGGAATATGAGAAATTTGTGCAATTTTAACCGGTGTAAAATACCAGTTATTAATTATTTTAAAAAAAGTTTCTCTATAAGTTATTTGCTTAATGAATCTGTTTGTTAATTTTAGGGATGTTTCCCAATCTTTAACCTCCAGAGTTAAGTTTAAATTCGACTCCCATTGACACATTCCCTTAGTTTTAGGTTGCTCTTCACAGGATCTGATAATATTAAAGCAGTTGGATATTAAGTGTTTTTTTTCCGATCTAAGAAGAATTTTTTCCATAGAATTTAACACTTTACCAATTTGTGACATTACTTTAGAATGGTGGCAACTGGTTCTATATGCTTCATATGTTAGCCATCCTTCTTTTGCAATATTAAATTTATTTTTTATCTGATCAAAAGACCCAACTGCTCCTTCAATTAGGGTGTCGCTAATTCGTACCATCCCCTTTTTATTCCAATCGTTTAAAACTCCTTTCATGTTTATCTGTACCAGAGCTTTAAGTGGGGTTATTAGACTACCTTCTGGAATTAATTTCTTTTTCTTATTAATTTGTTTCCAATTTTTTGAGATTTCTTTTACCACCGTTGATCCTATCACCATCTCCTTATAAGAGCATTTTTCTCTAAAAACTAAAGCTGATAAATTCCATTCTGGAATTAATGTTTGTTCTATGTACATCCATGGGAGGTTATCTGCTGTTTCTAGCCACTTTAACGCCTGTACTACGCTATTGGCTTCTTGATAAGTTTGGAGTAAGGGGTATGATATACCTCCCTTTAAAAAAGTTCTACCCATGGTTGTCTTTTTCATCCTTATGAATTTAGATTGATGTATATAAAAATCGATAATTCCTTGAAGTTTCTTTAACCAGCTTTTAGGAATCTTAAATGGGATACATCTCAAAAGATAATTAACTCTTGGGAGGATCAACATTTTTACAACTGCAATTCTACCTGAAAAGGAAAATCTGTCTTTTCTCCAGTTTTCTATAATTTTTTGACATTTTGCATATAAATCTTTATAATTCCTTTCTACTGTTTCCTGTGATTTATTCAGAATTATAATTCCAAGATGTTTAAATGATTCCGAGTTCCAGTCATATGGATATATAATCTTTAGTTGGGACAACAGATTTTCTGAAAAATTAAAGTACAGTGTTTCTGATTTTTTATAATTCAGTTTATAATGGGATACTTTACTATATCTTTGTATTATTTTTGATAAATGATAAAGTGATTCTTCTGGATGAGTAAGTGACAAAATAACATCATCTGCGTAAAGACTAGTTTTGTACTCCCTCTCACCCACCCTAATTCCGCGAACCTGTGAACAAGATCTAATAGCTTCCACTAATGGTTCTATCATCAGCGCAAACAAAGTGGGAGAGAGGGGACAGCCCTGTCTGGTACCATTTGATATTCTGAATGAATTTGCCCCTCCCCCCAAACCTGTTATTTGTGCCGACGGAGAACTGTATAAAGCCCCAATCGCTTTGGCACCAAATTCCCCAAACCCAAATTTAGATAATGTTAAACGCATGTACTCCCATCCTACTCTGTCAAACGCTTTTTCTGCGTCTAATGACAAGAATAGGGTGGGAGTACTTTTGTTTCTCGTAATTTCACTTAAATTCATAATTTTCCTAATGTTCTCTGTACCTTGTCTGCCTGATATAAATCCCATTTGGTCTGTTGTTACTAATTTACCTATAAGTTCCTGAATTCTAAGGGCCAAAATTTTCGCATACAATTTAATGTCTGCGTTTAATAGGGAAATAGGTCTATAATTGGCGCAATATTGTGGATCCAAGTTGGGCTTTGGGATCATTATGAGTGCTACTTTTATCATTTCCTTTGGTATAACTCCTGTACTTTTTATTTCATTAAAAGTGTCTGTTAGGTGAGGGCTTAATAATTGACCAAAGGTTTTATAAAAGCAGTTTGTATAGCCATCTAATCCTGGAGTAGTGTAGGGTTTAAGTTGATTGATTGCTTTAAGTACTTCTTGGATAGTAATAGGGTCATTTAGTTTTTCTCGGTCGCCTTCTGATAATTTGGGTAATTGAATATCATCCAGAAAAGCTTGAATTTCTTCTGTTAGTGGTTTGCATATCTTGGGATCTTTTTCTAAATTATACAAATCTTGATAGTAATTAAAGAAGGCTTGACCAATTTCTTTAGGTGAGGAGATATACCTACCTTTATCTTTTAAAATTGTTATTCTTTTCTTTTCCCTTTTTTTCCTAACTTGGGTAGCCAATAGTTTGCTGTTTCTATTATTTTGATGATAATATGTCTGTTGAAAGCGCCACAGTGCCCTATCTGATATTTGCTGATTAATTTTATTTATTTTATTTCTTATTATTTTGATATCTTCTATTATGTGTACTTGTGCGTCCAAAAAAAATTTTGATTCTAACTTATTTAATTCTATATATAGTTTTTTTAGTGGGGTGCCTCTCCGTTTTATTGACTGTGATTTAAGTTTAATCATTAAACCTCTTGTGAATGCTTTTTGGGTATTCCATAGCGTGCAATACGATGAGACCGTGTGACTGTTAGTGTTAAAAAATTGTGTTATTTCTTTATTTAAAAATTCTTTATTCTCTTCTGTTTTTAGTAAAAAGTCATCCATTTTCCATTGTGCTCTATCTAATTTAACTTTATCAATTTCAATTGTTGCTGTAGTAAAGGCATGGTCTGATATGACTATCTTGCCTATTTCTGTGTGAGATAATTTATCTATTATTCGGGAATTTACTAATATTAAATCTATCCGTGAATATGTATTGTGTGGTGTTGAGTAGAAGGAAAATTCTTTTTGGTTAGGATGTTGAACTCGCCATGAGTCAAATAAATTGTTTTTAATAGTCCATTCAGCAAATGATTGCGTTACCTTGCTAACTCTTTTAAGATTTTTATCCTCTGGTTTTTTAGATCTATCCAGATTTGTATTAAGTACCATATTAAAGTCTCCTGCAATAATCAGAGGACCTTGTGCAAATTTCTTAATTAACTTAGTTATTATTTTTAAAAATTTACCTTGCTTTTCATTCGGTGCATATATGTTAATTAATGTAATTTTTTGTTTGTTAATTTGTCCGTTCCATATAATGTAGCGCCCTTCACAATCTATAATAGAAGCAGCTTCGACTATTTCCAGATCATTGGAAAAGAAAATTGATACCCCTCTTTTTTTTTTTCCACATCCTGAGTGGAGTCTATACTCATAACACCCAACTGCAAAACCCGAAGATTTACCTTTCTCCCAATGAGTCTCCTGGAGAAATATTAGGTCAGCCTTCTCTTTATGACAATGTCTAAATATTGTTTTCCTTTTACCTGGGGAATTTAACCCTCTAACGTTCCAACTTAAAACCTTTATCCCCATATTCCTCTGAAGCTTAACGCTAGGCTAATATTATTTCCTTTGTTTTTCCTTTTTTTAATTTTGGGACCAAAAACTATTTTCCTAACATTCATACTAGCATTCATCCATACATTCTGATTGTTAGAACAGTTGGGGCTGTAAAACAGCCTTCCGCCATTACTGTTCTGCAGGGATTCAGCCATTGTTTAGAAATGGTTAGCGGTCTAATGAGAAGATGGCTATAATTTTAACCTTACTTAATCTTCTTTCTTCTAGCTAATAAAAATGCATCTTTGTTATTTGGATTATCCTAATACTAACTCTTAGAGATGCTAGAAGATGCCAGGAGATGCCCGGAGAGAGGAAAGGGTTGGAAGAAAGGAGTGTGTCATGTTAATATCTTTTATATATATTTTTGTACTATATTTTTTTTTTTTTTTTTTTTTTTTAATTTATTTCCTTAAATTTTAGATTAATTTACCCTTTTACCTTTGTGTCATACTTTATGACTTAGAATTTTGAATCTTCCCCTATCCTTCTATCCTCCCATCCTACTTCTTTTACTTCTCTTTCTCCTTTCCTCTCTCCTGACCTTAAGCAAAGTGAAATCAAACTTAGTTAATTTATCTTGATGTTAACAGTTCTAAGTTCTACCCTAAAGAAACAATTATTTTCTATTTTTTCTAAATAAGTACTACTTCGATCCGTGTCCATAAAGTCATAACTTAATGTCTATTGCTGTCTTTTTTTTTACAGAGCTTATTTCTTCGTTTGCCAATCAGGCGTTGCTATTTGCAATTTCATCACTGGCTCCTTTGGTTCGTGTGTTTTCAGGTTTAAGTTATTCAAAAAAGTTTCTCCTTCTTCCGTAGAGTTGATTTTATGCCACACGGATCCCTGTAGCACCAATAATCCTGTTGGGAAAGTCCATTTGTAGATCAAGTTTAGTTTTCTTAGTGCTTGAGTTATAGATAAGAATTCCTTTCTTTTATTCATAGTTCCTTTTGAAAAATCTGAAAAGATTTGTATTTTTTCATATGGTGCTTCAAATTTCTTCTTTATATAGCTAGCTTTGGAGATTGCTTCCTTTGTAGGAAGGTGATGAATTTTTACGATCACATCTCTAGGACTTTTATTTTGTAGATAAGTAGGTAAAGGTATTCTGTGAACTGTATCCAATTTCTGATCCAGTTTTGCGTATATGGGGGAAATATTAGAGAATAATTCTCCTAAGTATATTGGAAGATCCTCTTTCTTTATAGATTCAGATATACCTCTTATGCGGAGGTTATTTTTTCGTGAATTATCTTCCAATTTGTTTATTTGCTCATTCAGCTTTTTCATTTGTGTGGACATTTTAACTGTCTGATCCAGTAACATATTATGGTCCAGAATTAGATTATCAAATTTAATTTCTAGGTCTGCAGATCTTTTGTTCACTTCTGTTATTAATTTAGCGTTTTCCATGATTTGGGCCTTTATTTCTGCAAAGAATTCTGTTTGAAAGTTCTTTAGAATTTCTTTCATTTTTCCAATAGTGAGAAGATTCTCCTCTTGATTCTCAGCATCTCTGTTTATTAAATTAACAGAAGGGAGATCTGTACTGTGATCCAGCCCTTCTTTTAACGTTTGTTTTTGCGATGATTTTGTAAGATTTTTAGGGGAAAAAAAAGTGGATGGTTCTAAGGTAGGGCTTTTCCGCCCTTTCGTTTTATTTTTCGTCGCCATTTTGTGCTGATGGTGGAAAAGGTGAGTTTATTTCCTCTTATAACACTTCCTTTTTTCCTTTATCTCCTTCCTCTATATTATTTGAGGATTTAAACTTCTTGAGTGTTTGCATCCACTTCTAGGAATGTCTTATCTCTGTTACTCTCAGAGATTTTTTTATTTTTTTTATTTTTTTTATTGAGTAGTTATCTCGCCTTTAATAGTTCGTAAGCGATTACCTTATTAATTTAGAAGGACCCTTAGCATCCATTCCAGTCTTTCTCCCTTATAATTATTTAAACAATACGTTTCCTGTTTCATAAATTTTACTGATTAGATCTCCTCTTGTAATTTTTTGAGAATATTGGAAAATTTATGCCCATTACCTCTCAGTTTGTTTCTTTAGAAAAACCAGTTATCTTTCCAAATAGTATATACAATCTCATTAAATCAGTTCGTTTTTTCGTGGTCTTTAGAGGAGATTTTTTATCTCATAGTTTTCTATATTTCCCTGTTAGTTTTCTGTCCACTTTCATATTATCATATATAGTCTTTATGACAGTTTTTATAAGTTTTTATAAATGTGCGCTTATAGCTCACTTTGCAATTTATTTATTATCTTAAAGACCATTTCTTTACGCAAAAGAGGAGAAAAAATGTTTTACTTATCTTTAGTCCACTTATGTCCTGGATAAGGTTGTCCTTTGAGCTGACTTGGAGTGTACTGCAGCCTCTATGTCCCCATTCTCCTGGGCTTGTGCTGTTTGGAGCTTATAAGATTCTTTGCAGCGCTTGGCAGATCCCGTTCTGTGCCAGATCCTACTTCCTGGTGCCTTCCTGCACCTCTATCGTAGGGGTTATAGCACATCCATTGCTATCCCAGCACTTTACACTCCCAGAGTCACCAGGGCACCCGGCCGTCGGGGACACACCACACGCCGCCCACACTGGACTGGACTGTCGCTCCCCCCTTCTCCAGGTGATGCTAACGTGGATGTGCTTGCTTAATCGGCACACCCGCCCTCTGCAAGCTTGCTCACTCTCTTTGGCGCCATCTCCTCCCGCAAACCGCCGTGCTGTACGGCTAGATTACCATTTCCGGTCACTCCCGAATTACATGTAATTTATCATAGTCATGCAATTTATAATCTTAATGGAGCAAATATAGGGGTATCAGATATTGAAAGGGATTTGGGAGTACTAGTGGACAACCACCTAGGTAGCAGTGCTCAATACCAAGGAGCAGCTGCAAAGGAAAGTAAAATATTAGCATGTATTAAGAAGGGTATAGAAGCAAGGGAATCAAATATAAGTCTACCACTATACAAATCCCTAGAAATCCATTTGGCATATGGAGTACAATTTTGGGCACCAAAGGCAACACAACTAATAAGGGGAATGGAGGGGCTAATTTATGAAGAAAGACTAGCCAAATTAAACGTATTTTCGTTAGAAAAAAGGCGTCCTCGAGGGGATATGATTACCTTATTTAAATACATCCAGGGTCAATATAAGGCTTTGTCAAGTGATCTTTTTTTAGCAAGAGATTTTCAACTGACAAGAGGACATCCTTTGAGGTTAGAGGAAAAAAGATTTCACCTTAAACAAAGAAAAGGCTTCTTCACATTTAGGGTGGTTAAACTGTGGAATTCTCTACCAAAGGAGGTGGTGACAGCGAATTCGATAGATAACTTCAAAAAGGGGTTAGATATATTTTTGAATAAAGAGGGCATTCAAGGTTATCCTAGATAACTAGCAAAGGAATATTGATCCAGGGAGAAATTTGATCGCCAGTTTCTGGGGTCAGAAAGGAATTTTGCTTTTTTTTCCCCTTATGAGACAATTGGCAAAGTTTCAATGTTTTTTTTTTTCTGTTTGCCTTCTTCTTGATCAATTAACAATTAATAACAAATAGTCCACATATTAAAAAGATCAATAGAGATCTAAAAAGGTTGAACTTGATGGACTAACTCTTTATTCATCCTCAAATACGATACTATTAATAATTAATTAACAACTAATTAATTAATAACTAATCCACATATTGCAGATCAGAGGAGATCTTAAAAGGTTGATTTGATGGACTGAAAGGCTTTTTTCAACCTTAATTACTATGTAACCCTTAGCTATTACAGTTTATAGAGTGTTCAGAGAGTTAAACAGATAAATACCAAAATAGGCCACCTTGGTGATCTTTTCTTGTTGAGGCTTCTCTGCTATGACATGCTGCTTTGCTGACACACTGTAGCAAGGGCAAACTGCAAGACCACACTTTTGACCTTTGCTCTCTCAGCTGCCAACAATAGTCTTCAGGACCAATGGCTTCTGCTATGGAAAGCTGCCTCATAATCCCACTGCAGCAGGGTCCACCGCAGGCCACACCCCTCTTTGCTCTCTCCCAGACTTTACCAGTATTAGACCCCAAGCTTCCATAGTACCTAGAACTTGCCTCTCACACCACAAGGAGGTCCATCAACTTCAGACCAGCGCATCTCTTAGGTGAGTACAGAATTGGTATGTAGGCCCTCTACAGCTCTCCATTATTACCTCAAGAAGCATTTTTAGTACTGGAGAGAGAAATGTAATGCTGTGTTAATACTGGGCAAAAAAGTATTCATTTACAACAGGACAAATTGCAATGAAATCACCCTAAATATGGTTGTTTAGAGTAGGTTTTAATTGGGTAATGTGCTTCACAATGAAATATTGCCAGTTCTTACCCAGTTACAATGATTCTCTGCTTTTATGCTATATACTTAAAAAAATAAATCATTGCACAATCCCTTTAGATCTATTCTGGTGCATGCAAATGAAGTCCCATCATTCCATGAAACACTGACTTGCTGATTCTACAGAGTTAATTTTCAAGCAAAATGTTTTTAGATAAGTTTATCAGTTTGCAGCAGTTTTTTTAATGTTACATTTCTCTTTACTCTGAAAAATATAATAACTGTAAACCACTAGAGGGGTCAATTGCTCTATATAATTTAGCTCATGTCTTATAAGAAAACAGATGTGCAATATAAAAAAATAAAGACATATTACAATTATTTACATAATTTGTATAATATTGCACATTTAGCATTTTTGATATAGTGCACTTAAACATCAATGCAGAATGAAAAGTTAGATTCTTAGCAATTACTATGTAATGTTTTATACATTTATATATATATATATATATATATATATATATATATATATATATATATATATATATATATATATATATATAAATGTGCACACAAAAGTTTCACTTTTTAATCTAATACCATTCCACACATGACTCACACATGACTTACCATATGCCTGCTGTATTATACAGCATAAAACCTTTATATCTAAAACTTTAAAGAGTGCAATAAAAAATGTACGTTTCATTGAAACTGTGGGTAAGTGGCCTAACTTGTGCAAAATCCATCCTATGATATGCATTAAAGCTGTGTTATAGCAGTGTGCTTATGCTAAAAATGAGCCATGTATAAAGAGGCATTGGATTAAACATTGAAATGCATTGTATTTTCATTTGCATCACCCCACCCAGTTTCCTAGAGTGCAGTGCAAAAACTGATATTAGATTCCCATAGAAACACAGAAATGACAGGCTTCAAAACAAAACCCAAAAAAACATAGGGTGTTAAGGTACCATTAAGCTGTAAGGGGATCGAGAAGCAGACCAGAAAGAAGACAGGGAAAGAAAAATCAGCTTTATGGTACCTTAACACCCTACGATGTACAAATATTTCTGACCCTATTAATTTACTCTGAACTACACTGATAGAGTATTCTTCCCTGCTGAGCGAACTGAGTATTGCTCAGGACTTGAGAATATATATATTCATTCATATCACATATATAGTTGTCAGCATGCGGGTTGTTGCTAACGCTTGCCTACGACTTTCGGACCGCAAATGCGGACCCTTGCGAAACGAGGGGCCTCATTTCCGGAGGCGGAGGCTCTACGGCGCCTCACAACCAGTTACAAATGACCACACAAGCGGGACTTGGAAAAAAACACATAAACACGCAATGACTAACTACGGACTTACACAAAAATATACGAGCCGCAGGACTTAGAAAAAAATACATTGCAGACTTATCCAAAAACAATTGCGACCCGCAGGACTTAGAAAAAATCCATTATGGACTCGCAAAAATAGGACCTTACACCTCAGCTCCACAACACTGCAAACCTACATTGTATTCTGCAGGAACATGAAAACAAATGTCAGCTCTTCAGCACAATGCTTCCTGCATATATTACTTCCAAATAGGTACACATATACAACACTTTAAAAAATACAGCGAAGGCGCTCGATGAGCGCCAAAGGTGCTCAGCGACAGGCTCGAAATGAGCGCCGAAGAATCTCAGACGACCAAAACACTTACTGTCTGTGGCAAATAGCATTACCTGCCTTACAATTTTATTGCCCCGTCATTTTTGACAGTCAAGTCGCTAATATATATATATATATATATATATATATATATATATATGTATATATATATGACAGAAACAAGAAAATAAGGAGAATGACTAATATCCCCCCCAAAAAATGGCTATTTTTTATAGAGACATTCAATATTGTTCTCATTCACAACAAAATAATACAAGTATTAATGGTTCTCTTACACTACGAGTTGAAGTTGAAGTCCCTGTTCTTTAGAGCTTACCTTCTAAGGCAGATGATTATGCAAGTGATATAAAGCAAAGGGCATGTGAGAAACTAGAAGTGGAGTGAAGAAGGTGTCACAATGAAGACACAACAAGCAGAATCAGTAGTAACATCTAAAAATACCACATACATTCCTTTTCATCTTTTTTTTATCACAGGCAAATATAGCAAGTGTGTGTTTTTCTCTGAGGTTCCTGAGACAAAATATGTCTTTCTGTAAGTCATTGCTTCCTCTACCAAATTATTATTTCAATGGGGTGTTAAATTGTTCCTGGTTCAAGTATATATTTAGCTCACTTTGGACAGCTTTATTGCGTTGTATTGTTTGTGGTATCCATTAAGTATTCTTCCACCTAATGCTATGAAAAGAGCTTTAAACTTTGATGTAGTTCATTTAAAATATGGAGGTTTTATCAAGCAGGGAATCATGACACTTTCTTGTAATGATAAGGAGACTTTTCTTCTTTAACAAGACAAACTCTTTACTCACTACCTATTTACATACAGCCTTATTAAATTGCAATTCGGTAAATTTAAAAGGTCTCTATTTAAGCACACAGCATATTTTATTTACAGAAGTTTTTAGTTAGTTAAGACCTTGCTTTTGGATAGAAGTTCACTAACTAAAAACTTCTGTAAAAAAAATATGCTGTGTGATTAAATAGAGCCCTTTTAAATTTACCGAATCACAATTTAATAAGGCTGATAATTTCTATGCTCATGTATGTTGGTCTTTTAGATCCATCAAGGGTATTGTACTTGCCCTATTGCCCCTAATATCAGCTAATCATATTATCAAACTTCCTTGGATATGATATATAACAACAGTACCTGGCTATTTAAATGCATTGGTTTTAATTTGAGTCCATGCATATAGGTTTTGTATGTGTTGGTAATTATTGTTATGATATCACTTTTGACAATCCAAAAGCCCAGGGCCACCTGCTATAGACTACAGGTTAACTACCCACAGGGAATTGGGGTTCTCGGAAATCTTGGCATCAGCACCCTGATATCTGGCTTCTGTATTGGTCAGGGTCCTTGCATCAGCAATCAGCACTTCCAGGCTACCAACAGACTCCAGATCTGCTTTTTCTTAGGGGGCTTGATAAGACTTGCTATAGAGCCTCCCAGTATCTCCCTGTAGCCATCCAGGAGAACAAGAGCAAAATAAGAGACACAACATTTCCATATGACTCCAGAAGTGAACTGATTTATTTTTGAAAAGTCAGCAATATTTATAGTAGTTAGATACAGAGGGGGTGTACACAGTGTAACAATGAGAGGGCGTGGAAGACAATTACAGGAGATGAGCCCACATGGGGTCTAGCAGTACCTTGATAGCTGGCACCTGAGAAGAATAGGACTACCTTCTAATACACATCCTGCTGTCTCTGTGTCTGAGTGGTCCAGACCTTAGATAGAGTACATGGCAGATGGGGTTAACTTAATTTGCTAAATATGGGCCAGGACTGATAAGAGTATAATAGAGGTGTCTACTCACTGCAGACTCAGCACATCCTGTTTAGCACATCAGAGATGTACTTAGATTATCTGCCAACAATGGGATAAAGCAGACTACAATACAATGGAGTGTCTGGAGCCAAGCCGTCTGTCCTATAATGGGCTAAGATCCAGGAACTGGAAAAAGGGGTCCTTGACATTTCTCCCCCCTTCTAGACAGCAGTTCTCTCCCCATCCAAAGAAAAAATGTTGGCCCAAGTGGCCACTCCATAAGTCCCAATGCATGTCCTCCTCCTGGGGGGTAGGAGGTTTGCCCAGTCTGAGGGTGGTTGCCCATCCTTCAGGAAAGTGTCCACAGTCTCTAACCCTATTATAAATTAGGTGTAATTAGTTAATTACTATATTATTATTCAGAATATTAATTGTGATTATAATAATAATTATTCTAATCTCATGCTCTGAGATTTTAGTGTAAATTAAGATCCACACTCTTGTTTTCTATGATAACAATTTATTCAATGAGGCTAAGCATCAAAATACAATAATTAATACATATACATAAATATGATAATACTATGAAGCAACATCTCTTAAATTAGCAGAAAAACATTCTAATGTTCGAATTCTAATGTATTTATATATTCTGCATTCAAACCACATGTTGGACATTTGTCTGTTTCTTTACTACTTTCTGTAACCATTGCAACTGGAATATTTCCCATTATAGCCATATTCATCTGATTTTTAATATACATTACCAACTTCATACAGTTTTGCAACATATTTCTCTCTTTTGTTAAACACCATTTGTTATTATCAATTTGCTTATTGTCATTCTCATATTGCAACCACATGTTATATATTCTGCTAAGCATACTATAATTTTCAACAATTACTGGTTCAAAATCGATACATTTAGCATATTTAGCAATTTTCTCCATTACTTACACTTTGATGTGTCTTCAGAATGGTCACAAATCAATTTGGTGTGCACCCCACTTTGATTCTTCTGCCTGGATAACCCTATATCCCCAGAAATGAAATTTGTCTTACTCCAATTGCGTTTTACTCTGGTGCCTCTTGGATCCCAAAACAAACGTCATGGCCAACGACTTATTCTCAGAAAATGCTTGCCAATATCACAGGTTCAATTTTCCATCTGTTAAATTCACTTGTAACTTCAAAGAGACTTTGGATTAAATCCCTCCCAAATGCAAGTGAATGTACAAGGTAAGAAAAATGGGCAGGCTTGCGAGTAAATGTTATAAATTAGGTGCAATTTATTCATTACTATATTATTATTGATAATATTAATTATGATTATAATAATAATTATTCTAACCTCATGCGCAGAGATTTTTAGTGTAAATTAAGATCCACACTACGATACGATACGATCTACGATAACAATTTATTCAATGAGGCATCAAAATACAATAATTAATACATATACATAATAATAATAGACATTAGAGATGTCGCGAATAGTTCGCCGGCGGACTGTTCCCGGCGAACATAGTATGTTCGCGTTGGCGGCGCACTGCGAACATATGCGATATTCGACCCGCCCCCAATACTTTATCATTGAGCAAACTTTGACCCTGCATGTCACAGTCAGCAGACACATTCCTTCCAATCAGCAGCATACACTCCCTTCCAGACCCTTTAACCTCATGGACAGCAGACATTTTGGAATCAAAACTAACTTGCAGTCTTACTGAGAGGAGGCTGAGTGTAGGTGATACTGCATCAATAGGGAAAACCATAGCTAGGCAAGTTTATTCAGTGTCCAGTGCAGTGCTGAAGGACTCTTGTGCCTTATTATTATTATTAATATTACTACTGTATAATGTGTAGATGTACCAGCTGGGCATGCATTATTATTATTATTATTATTATTATTATATAATGTGTAGATGTACCAGCTGGGCATGCTCTTGTGCATTACTATTATTATTATTATTATTATTATTATTATTATTATTATTATATAATGTGTAGATGTACCGGCTGGGCATGCTCTTGTGCATTATTATTATTATTATTAGTAGTAAAATACTAATAATAATAATAATAATAATGCACAAGAGCATGCCCAGCCAGTACATCTACACATTATATAGTAATAATAATAGTAATACACAAGAGCATGCCCAGCCGGTACATCTACACATTATATAGTAATAACAATAGTAATAATAATAATGTAGAAGAGCATGCCCAGCCAGTACATCTACACATTATATAGTAATAATAATAATAATAATAATGCACAAGAGCATGCCCAGCCGGTACATATACACATTATATACTAATAATAATAATAATGCACAAGAGCATGCCCAGCCGGTACATCTACACATTATATAGTAATAATAATAATAATAATAATAAAGCACAAGACCTCCCCTGTGTCTCCCCCCCACTCCCCCCCATGTGTCTCTCCCCCCCCCTCTCCCGTGTCTCCCCCCCACTCCCTCTTATGTGTCTCTCTCCCCCCCTCTCCCCTGTGTCTCTCCCACCCTTCCCTGTGTCTCTACCCCCTCTCCCTTCTCCAGTGTTTCTTTCCCCCCCTCTCCTGTGTCTTTTCCCCCTTCCCTCTTCCCTGTGTCACTCCCCCCTCCCCTGTGTCTCTACCCCCTCTCCCTTCCCGTGTTTCTTTCCCCCCTCCCATGTGTCTTTCCCCCCTTCCCTCTCCCCTGTGTCTCTCCCCCCTCCTCTGTGTCTCTTCCCCCTTCTCCCCTGTGTCTCACCCCCTCTCCCCTGTGTCTCTACCCCCTCTCCCTTCCCCTGTGTTTCTTCCCCCCTCCTCTGTGTCTTTATCCCCTTTCCTCTCCCCGGTGTCTTCTCACCACTCCCTCCCATTAGTCTCTTCCACCCTCTCCCCTGTGTCTCTACCCCCACTCTCTCCTGTGTCTCTCCCCCCTCCCATGTGTCTCTTCCCCTCACCTCTCCCTTACCCTGTTTCTCTTCCGCCCTCTGCCCTGTGTCTTCCTCCCCCTCTCCACTGTGTCTTCCTCCCCCTCTCCCCTCTCCTGTGTCTTCCTCTCCCTCTCCCCTGTGTTTCCTCCCCCTCTCCCCTCCCCTGTTAGATTCTATACGCATACATACATACGATAAGAAATCTGGGGGGGGGGGGGGTTACCCCTTAACCCCCCCCCCTAGTTCCAACACCCATGTGTACTGTATAATATTGTATTGCATTATGTTATATTATATCACTAGTGACTTGCCTGGCACAAATGACGGGGCAATAAAGTTTGAAGCCATGGCAATGCTGTTTGTCACACAATGTGATGCTTTTTGTACTCTGAGGACCTTCGGCGCTCATTGTGAGCCTCTTCCCTCGTGTCCTTCATGTTTCGTGCTTTGCAACGATCAATCTTCGGCGCTCATCGCAAAGACAGATATATAAGTACAGTGTTAAATATATAATTTTTTTTGTGCAGTGTAAATTAAAAAATGTATTCAGGTCTCAAAGCATAATAAAGTGATTTAGATTTGTAACTGCTTTGAGAGTGTATTAGGAAGTGCGAAGCGTTAATGTATGTAAAGTAACGGCAGTGTAAAATATGCTATTAAGCGTATTTTTTTATAGATATTTTTTTTAATAATAATGAATTAATTAATTACTAAAATACTTTACCTATTTGTAATTAATATATCCAGTGATCAATATCCTGAAGAGCTAACAATCAGTTTTGATTTTCCTGCAGCTTACAGTGTACATTTGGACTGTTGGTGACCTGAGGTGTAAGTGTCAGCAATGTGCGCAGTGCACGAGGGGAAACCGCTTGTATAGTCGTGTAACGCGCCATTTTAGATTTGTAATGTTATTAGTTGCAAGTTAGTGTTGTAAAATGGCGGCGATTGTGTATGTGTTATGCGGCTCGCCAGCAGTTTCCATTATTTCTAATAGTGTATTTTGTACCTCGTCTGTTCCTAGGTAAAAGTCGTACATGGCTGGCGATGTTTTGCACGGTTTGGGGTCATGTAGCCTGGTTTTCATTTTTTCCGGACGCCATTTTTTTTGTCGCTTAGCCGATTTACAAGTGCCAACTGGGGAAGACGTTGCAGATATCACATATATAGTTGTGAGCAGGTGGGTTGTTGCTAACGCTGCGGGCTTGCAAAGCCAGGGCCAGAGTTGCTGGCAAGGAGCGCCGAAGGCTCCCACGTCGGCTGCAATGAGCCGCAGGCGGGACTTACACCATCAAATTTACGGACTTACCATCCAAAAATACGGGACTTAGAAAAAAAAACATTACGAGCTCACAAAAATACGACCTTAACGCCCGAACCGCGCGCACTTAAAAACATTAAAAACACAATAGATACACACAACAAACACATAAAAAGCTTACCCACAGCAAGGCGGGCACCAAGGACCTCTGCAAGTGAAGTTACACCTCCATTTAAGTCCAAATTCATGAGTTTAGACACCCGAAAATCACCTAAGTGAGAGAAAAAATGGCCGTTGAAAAAAAGAAAACGAGGCTACAGGACCCTAAACACGCGAAACACATACGAATTTTCCTAAAAAGCCGTACGAGGTAAAGTTACACTATTAACAAGGACGCTAAATCATCCACACCCGCGTACCACATACACATTCCCCGCCATTTTACAACACTAACTTACACAATGCAGAAGTACCCAGCTACCCTAACGGCTTCCCCTCGCGCACGCAGCCTATTTACACTACACACTGCGCACATTGCTGACACTTACACAGCAGCTCCACAGCACTGAAAACCTACATTGTATGCTGCAGGAACATGAAAACAGATTGTCAGCTCTTCAGCCCAATGCTTCCTGCATATATTACTTACAAATAGGTAAAGTATATTCATTTAGTAATTATTTCATTAGCATACAAAAATACATATACACAAAAAAAACATTATCACATTAAACATAAAAGCCATTCACTGCGTGCCTCACAACGAGCGCCAACGCTGCTCATAGCACACAAAGCCTTGCAATAAGCGCAAAAAACACATCACCGCCGACCAAAGAATAACAGCAAAAGCGCCTATCAGAAAAAAAATACAACCAACAGCCTCGCAATGAGCGCCGAAGGATCTCCGACCGCCAACAAAATGAATGTCTCGTCCAAACACCATTACCTGCCTTACAATCTTATTGCCGCCATTTTTTGATGGGCAAGTCGCTAGTAAATATATAAAGATCAAGATAATAAAAGTATCAGGAAATGTAACACAAAGATGCACGCGCGTCTGAATAATACGACAAATACGGATTTTTGTCATAAATCATATGATCGCAGTATTGGGTCATAAACCCTAAACACTGGAATCTGTTACATACAATTTACTGATGATGTCATTAATGGGCTTTAAGGGGGGGGGATCTCTTTTCATACTTTTTGAGCGGTGCAAATCCAACATACGCAGAGTGGAAACGCCACATCTGTGGGACACACACAAAGGGGTTCACTTTGGGAGAAAAAACAAACAAATATGAAATATTTAATAATCATATTTTGATGTTACCAACAGATAAGGAAACGAAACTGAGGTTATTATATCTAATAGTAGCAAGCCTGGGAGTACTGGGAGTAATAATACTGCAGCAGGAGGTCAGGACTAATGTCACCTATAGACCCCCAGACAGATAAAGGTCAGTACTAATGTCCCTCTATAGACCCCCAGTCAGATAAAGGTCAGTACTAATGTCCCTCTATAGACCCCCAGTCAGATAAAGGTCATTACTAATGTCCCTCTATAGACACCCAGTCAGATAAAGGTCAGTACTAATGTCACCTATAGACCCCCAGTCATATAAAGGTCATTACTAATGTCCCTCTATAGACACCCAGTCAGATAAAGGTCAGTACTAATGTCCCTCTATAGACCCCCAGTCATATAAAGGTCAGTACTAATGTCCCTCTATAGACCCCCAGTCATATAAAGGTCAGTACTAATGTCACTCTATAGACCCCCAGTCAGATAAAGTTTTGAAATGTTTCTTGGATAGCATTGGGGCTAAAGGAGGTTTGGCCATCATGGGGCTAAAGGAGGTTTGGCCATCTAAAGATACCGTATATTATGTCCTCTCTTGGGGGGTAAAGACACTAATAATTCCTCCAATAATAATAATAACCTCCTGGTTAGCCCATTGGGTTATCTGTTAAAAAGAGTGGTGCAGAGACTGTGGGGGCTGTTAGCCTCCTTGTCCCCGTGTGGCCGTTTAGAATCCCTGCTGCTGCATGTTTCAGCTTTATTAAGGTGTAATTGCACAGCGTTTGACTCAAGTAGCTGCCTGTGCTGGGTCAGTTTGGCTAAATTGCTGGGCCCTTTTCCTGCCAAGATGGTGACCGTCAGTCCATGGGCCTCTATGTCCCCTTCACTACCTTTGTCCCTGCTTGTGTGCTTATTTGGGATGGCCCCCCTTTATGTCTCCGGCCCGTGGCCTTGTAAGGGTCGCCCCCTCAATCTCTGAGTGTGAATATGCAGGGATGGGGCGTTGAATCAGGCCTGCTCATCTGCCCATAGTCAGGTGCCTGTAAAGGACATGTTTGAGCGTAAGAAGCTAATGTCACAAAGTGCCCCAAAATTGAAGTGATACGACCAACAAAGCATCTTTTTCCATCTCCTGGTTCTAAAAATCTAGGCCTTATACACGCCCCCTGATAGGTGACGTAACAAGTATTAAACTGATAAGAGTAGTACTTACAAACACGTCACTCCTATCTGTTGGCACCTATGACTGCACGTGCCGTGCCCCAAAATTGAAGTGATACGACCAACAAAGCATCTTTTTCCATCTCCTGGTTCTAAAAATCCAGGCCTTATACACGCCCCCTGATATGTGCTGTAACAGGTTTTAAACTGATAAGAGTAGTACTACTTAACACACCTTATAATAATGCAGAGAGAGGCAATGCAGTGAGAGGAGTCTGAAGAAGAGGAGTCAGAGGAGGAACGTGGCTTTGAGGAGGTGGAAGACCAAACACAGCAGGCGTCCCATGGGGCTTGTTGTCACCTTTCGGGAACCCTTGGTGTTGTACGTGGCTGGGTGGAGGAAGAGACCTTCAATGACATCAGTGAGGACAAGGAACGGGACATGGCTAGCTTGGTATCCAACCTTGTGCAAATGGGGAGTTTGCGGTTGTGCAAATGGACTGTTTCTGGTTGTTTGCGGTGCGTTAAACGGGGAGTTTGGTCTCTCACTGTGAAGCGGGCCTAACCCTTACACTACCTGATCGATACAACATCATACCTGATGTTTTAAAGCACGTTATTCCAAACAATTTAGGAATGTTAGGTAATTTATGCCCTTTATGGCTAAAAACCAGACTCTGCATCAACTATGTAATTTTCCATGGGAGTTTTTCCATGGATCCCCCTCCGGCATGCCACAGTCCAGGTGTTAGTCCCGTTGAAACAACTTTCCCATCACTATTGTGGCCAGAAAGAGTCCCTGTGGGTTTTAAAATTCGACTTCCCATTGAAGTCTATTGCGGTTCGCCGATGTTCGCCGGTTCGCGAACATTTGCGGTGGTTCGGGTTCGCGGTTCGCGAACCGAAATTTTTAGGTTTGCGACATCACTAATAGACATAAATATAATACTATGAAACAACATCTCTTAAATTAGAAGAAAATGCATTCTATAGTTTATAATTCTAATGTACTGTCTGTGGTGTAATTGTCCATGCGTATGTGTATAGTATTTACCAGACCAGCAACAGAGGTAGATGTTCATAAAGAGAAGGATGTTCAATAGTGATGTCGCAAACATAAAATTTTCTGTTCGCGAACCGCGAACGCGAACCGCCGCAAATGTTTGCGAAACGGCGAACCCGGCGAACCGCCATAGACTTCAATGGGCAGGCGGATTTTAAGACCCACAGGGACTCTTTCTGGCCACAATAGTGATGGAAAAGTTGTTTTAAGGGGACTAACACCTGGACTGTGGCATGCCGGAGGGGGATCCATGTCAAAACTCCCACGGAAAATTACATAGTTGATGCAGAGTCTGGTTTTAATCCATAAAGGGCATAAATAACCTAACATCCCCCTCCATCATCATCCTCCCCTGTATCTCTTTACCCCCTCCCTCATCATCCTCCCCTGTGTCTCTTTCTTCCCTTCCTCATCACCCTCCCCTGTGTCTCATCCCCCCTCCCTCATCATCCTCCCACCTCCCTCATCATCCACCCCTGTGTCTCTTCCCCCCTCCATCATCATCCCCCCCTGTGTCTCTTTCTCCCCTCCCTCATCCTCCTCCCCTGTGTCTCTTTTCCCCCTCCCTCATCATCTTCCCCTGTGTCTCTTCCCCCCCCTCCCTCATCATCCTCCCCTGTGTCTCTTTCCCCCCTTCCTCATCACCCTCCCCTGTGTCTCCTCCCCCCTCCCTCATCATCCTCCCACCTCCCTCATCATCCTCCCCTGTATCTCTTTACCCCCTCCCACATCATCCTCCCCTGTGTCTCTTCCCCCCTCCATCATCATCCTCCCCTGTATCTCTTTACCCCCTCCCTCATCATCCTCCCCTGTGTCTCTTTCTTCCCTTCCTCATAACCCTCCCCTGTGTCTCATCCCCCCTCCCTCATCATCCTCCCACCTCCCTCATCATCCACCCCTGTGTCTCTTCCCCCCTCCATCATCATCCCCCCCTGTGTCTCTTTCCTACCTCCCTCATCATCCTCCCCTGTGTCTCTTTTCCCCCTCCCTCATCAACTTCCCCTGTGTCTCTTCCCCCCTCCCTCATCATCCTCCCCTGTGTCTCTTTCCCCCCTTCCTCATCACCCTCCCCTGTATCTCATTACCTCCTCCCTCATCATCCTCCCCTGTATCTCTTTACCCTCTCCCTCATCATCCTCCCCTATGTCTCTTTCTTCCCTTCCTCATCACCCTCCCCTGTGTCTCATCCCCCCTCCCTCATCATCCTCCCACCTCCCTCATCATCCACCCCTGTATCTCTTTAACCCCTCCCTCATCATCCTCCCCTGTGTCTCTTCCCCCCTCCATCATCATCCCCCCCTGTGTCTCTTTCTCCCCTCCCTCATCATCCTCCCCTGTGTCTCTTTTCCCCCTCCCTCATCATCTTCCCCTGTGTCTCTTCCCCCCTCCCTCATCATCCTCCCCTGTGTCTCTTTCCCCCCTTCCTCATCACCCTCCCCTGTGTCTCATCCCCCCTCCCTCATCATCCTCCCACCTCCCTCATCATCCTCCCCTGTATCTCTATACCCCCTCCCACATCATACTCCCCTGTGTCTCTTTAACCCCTCCCTCATCATCCTCCCCTGTGTCTCTTCCCCCCTCCATCATCATCCCCCCCTGTGTCTCTTTCTCCCCTCCCTCATCATCCTCCCCTGTGTCTCTTTTCCCCCTCCCTCATCATCTTCCCCTGTGTCTCTTCCCCCCTCCCTCATCATCCTCCCCTGTGTCTCTTTCCCCCCTTCCTCATCACCCTCCCCTGTGTCTCATCCCCCCTCCCTCATCATCCTCCCACCTCCCTCATCATCCTCCCCTGTATCTCTTTACCCCCTCCCACATCATACTCCCCTGTGTCTCTTTCCCCCTCCATCATCATCCTCCCCTGTGTCTCTTTCCCCCCTCCCTCATCATCCTCCCCTATGTCTCTTTTCCCCCTCCCTCATCATCTTCCCCTGTGTCTCTTCCCCCCTCCCTCATCATCCTCCCCTGTTTCTCTTCCCCCTCTTCCTCATCACCCTCCCCTGTATCTCTCTACCCCCTCCCTCATCATCCTCCCCTGTGTCTGTTTCCCCCCTCCCTCATCATCCTCCCCTGTGTCTCATCCCCCCTCCCTCATTATCCTCCCCCTCCCTTGATGATAAGGGGGGGAAGAGACACAGGGATAAGTGTGAGGAGTGTAGGGTAAGGGGTGTTAGGGATAAGGGTGAGGGGGTTAGGTGTTAGGGTGAGGGGTGTTAGGGTAAGTGTGAGGGGTGTTAGGGATAAGTGTAAGGGGTGTTAGGGTGAGGCATGTTAGGAATAAGTGTGAGGGGTGTTAGGTCTTAGGGATAAGTGTGAGAATGTTAGGGTTAGGTGTTAGGTTGATGGGTGTTTTGGATAAGTGTGAGGGGTGTTAAGGTAAGGGGTGTTAGGGATAAGTGTGATGGGTGTTAGGTTAAGGGATGTTAGGGTTAGGTGTTAGGGTAAGGGCTTTTAGGGATAAGTTTAAGGGGGTATTAGGGTTAGGTGTTAGGGTGAGGGGTGTTAGGGATAAGTGTGGAGGGTGTTAGGTCATAGGGATAAGTGTGAGAATGTTAGGGTTAGGTGTTAGGTTGATGGGTGTTATGGATAAGTGTGAGGGGTGTTAGGGTTAGGGTAAGGGGTGTTAGGGATAAGTGTGAGGGGTGTTAGGGTTAGGTGTTAGGGTGAGGGGTGTTAGGGATAAGTGTAAGGGGTGTAAGGGTTAGGTGGTAGGGTGAGGGATGTTAGGGTTAGGTGTTAGGGATAAGTGTGAGGGGTGTTAGGGTTAGGGTAAGGGGTGTTAGGGATAAGTGTGAGGGGTGTTAGGGTTAGGGTGAGGGGTGTTAGGGAAAAGTGTGAGGGTTGTTATTGTTAGGTGTTAGGGTAAGGGGTTTTAGGGATAAGTGTAAGGGGTGTTAGGGTTAGGTGTTAGGGTGATGGATGTTAGGGTTAGGTGTTAGGGATAAGTGTGAGGGGTGTTAGGGTTAGGGTGAGGGGTGTTATGGATAAGTTTGAGGGGTGTTAGGGTTAGGTGTTAGGGTGAGGGGTGTTAGGTATAAGTGTTAGGGTTAGGTGTTAGGGTGAGGGATGTTAGGGTTAGGTGTTAGGGATAAGTGTGAGGGGTGTTAGGGTTAGGGTAAGGGGTGTTAGGGATAAGTGTGATGGGTGTTATGGATAAGTGTGAGGGGTGTTAGGGTTAGGTGCTAGGGTGAGGGGTGTTAGGTATAAGTGTAAGGGGTGTTAGGGTTAGGTGTTAGGGTGAGGGATGTTAGGGTTAGGTGTTAGGGATAAGTGTGAGGGGTGTTAGGGTTAGGTGTTATGTTGATGGGTGTTATGGATAAGTTTGAGGGGTGTTAGGGTTTAGTGCTAAGGTGAGGGGAGGATGATGATAAGGGGGAGAAGAGACACAGGGGTGTCCTTGCAGCAGAGATCAAAAGAGTCCTTCAGGACTGTATTGCACACTGTGTACAGTAGCCTAGCTATGGTTTTCCCTATTGATGCAGGATCACCTACACTCAGCCTCCTCTCAGTAAGACTACAAGTTAGTTATGATTCCAAAATGGCTGCTGTCCATGAGTTAGAAGGGTCTGGAAGGCAGGGTATGATGCGGATTGGCTGGAATGTGTCTGCTGACTGTTAGTTGCAGGGTCAAAGTTTGCTCAATGATAAAATATAGGGGGCGGGTCGAATATCGCATATGTTCGCAGTTCACCGCGAACGCGAAAATGCTATGTTCGCCGGGAACAGTCTGCCGGCGAACTATTCGCGACATCTCTAATGTTCAATAAAGAGAGAGAGCCAGGGGCTGGTATGCTTTTTTAAATAATTTGCTCCACCCATCCTTAATACTCCACCTCCTTTACCCTACTGGTCAGATCAGGTCAGATGTCCTAGAATAAAAGGCTGCATGGCCACTAGGTTCTCCATCTTGATGTCTTCTATCTGGAGACAGTAACCTGATGCTTCTGTGCTCTCCATGGTGTGCTCTATGGCTGGAGGTCAGACTGTGCTTACCAAAGATATTGCCATCATGTGGTCATACCACAAACTGCTCTTATGTACAAGACTTTTCATGATTAATTCTGATGCCTGGCAGGTTTACCAAACCCTAATTTCTGTAGGGTCTTAGGTACATAGTCCATTTGTACAGTCCTTCCAGGGGGTATCTAAGCTAGCAGCAACTTCACAGCCACCCTCCCCCTTTTCCTGCACATCTGGAATCCCAATCTTTAGGGTCCTAGGTAGCAACACAGCCTCACCCCGGCTCCTTTTCCTTCAATAACCCACCCCAAATTGCAGGCATCAATCTTGGGGATACAACCAAGGTCTCAGAAACTAAGATATCATCCAGGGGCATACTGCTACCCCCTTTGCCACAGGCAGTGGCTCTGGGGTATCCCATCTTGGAAGCAGCTCATGCTAAGGTAAAAAGCACTTCCCCGTGGGCACAATCTCCTCAGGGTCAGTTGTCAAGGCAGGGTTGAAGAAAAACAGAGCAGGACTCAGGATTAGGGTCTCTGGATGGAGGCCCTTTCCTTGGGTGAGGCTTACCTGGGGTAGCAGACTTTGCTAGGGTCGGTAGCTCCCTAGGGTGAGTATTCTCCAGGGCTTATAAGGTTGAGATTATCTCTGCAGCTAGGGTACACTGTGTCAGGTCCTCTGGTACAATGGGCTGCTTGCCAATATCATTTAACTCTGCCTGGACTAAAGCAATCCCTGTCAGCCCTACTGGCAGCTCTGCATGGGTTTGGGAGTGGGGCCTCAACTTGCTTCTTCCTCAGTGCCCTCACTTGAAATCCCACACGTATCTGGATCCACGTGATCCAGGCTGGGGAAGAGCTTCAAGGTCTCAGGGAATGCCCCATTTCCTGATAGACTAATGTCCTGATCTAGCATCACACTTTCCATGACTGTCAGCCTTGGTACCTGGACATCAATGATCCTTGGTTTAGGACAGGTAGCAGTCCATGGGTAGTTGGACAGGCGCTCAGGGCTTGCACCCTCCTGCACCAACTGTTCAGTCTCCAGCTCCTTGCCCATGTTTAGTGTCTGGAACCTCTTTGGTTGTTGGCCATCTCCTAGTGGCCAGTGCTGCTTAACACTGGCCCCTGGTTTTGCATTTATCAGGATCTGGACTGTACTCCTGACCTACCTGTCCTGGTGAGTTCCCAGTAGTCACTCTGATCTCGCCTGTTCTGTATCTGTCAGATCTCCAGGTACCTTCTGGTTTCCTTCCTCCACTTTATAAGGGTGTAGCCAACAGTCCATTTCCTTTTGCAGTATATCCTCTGCTAGCTCAGCTGGGGAAGCATGGGGTAACTCCAAGTACTTGAGCCAAGTCCCACCTTGGCACACCTCCTCAAGCAGTTCTTCATACTCTATTTTTCCATTTCTTTAAGGATCAACGGTTTGAGCAACTTTTCTTCTTCTGTCCCTGGGTCAATTTCCACGTCCTTTTGGCATTGTGCCAATAGAATTTCTCAGTGCTCTGTGGTTCCAAGGGTACACTTTGGATCTCCCTGCAGCATCTTCGGGAGCCTTTCCATCAGTCCAAGCCTGTAGAACAAGGGCCCTTGTAATGGAGAAGTTGGAAGCATTAGGTCCACATACTCATGTTCCAAGTCGAGCTCCAAGCACACCTGACCTTTAAGCCATTCTGCTAGCTTCTCATCCATCTGGATCCTAAGGGAAGCCATCCGTTGATTTAGAATAGCTGTCCACCTATCCTCGTCTGTGGCAATCCGTTGCCTTCGCCGTACCAGCATACTGGTTATCAGGCTCCTTTTCTCCCCAATCACCTCTGCTCTGCAGGACTTCATGTGGTCCATAAACCCCTCTACCCAGCGCTGGCCTTCCTTGGACTTGGACCTGGATTTGAAGGTTTGGCAAAATCACTAATCGGTTTCTGCATCCCCTCCAAGCCGACGAAAGTACTGAACTTTAAAACTGCATAGATCACCATATCCCAACCTTGCTGTCGGTTCTTGCACCGAGATCCCACCACTGCCAACTAGTTATGATGATTCGAGGGTAGGGCTATACATGCCCAGGGCCACCTGCTATAGTTTACAGGTTAACTACCCACAAGGACCGTGGGGTTCTTGAAAGTATCGGTACCAGCACCCTGATATCTGGCTTCTGCATCGGTCAGGGTCCTTGCATCAGAAATCAGCACTTCCAGGCTACCAAGAGACTCCAGATCTGCTTCTTCTTAGGGGGCTTAATAAGACTTGTTACAGTCAAACCTACCCCAGCAGGATCCTACAGGGTCTCCCAGTAACTTCTTGCAGCCATCCAGGAGAACAGAAGCAAAATAAGAAACACACAATTTCTATATGTCTCCAGAAGTGAACTGTTTTATTTTTGAAAAGTCAGCAATATTTATAGCAGTTAGATACAGAGGGGGTGTACACAGTGTAACAATGAGAGGGTGTGGCAGACAAGGAGAGGTGGAGATGAGCGCCTTAGATGCTTATTCCTACGACCCCGTAGCACTTTAGGTAGGGAGCACCGAAGGCGCTCACTGCACTGGTGCAAGACCTGTAGCACTTTGAAAAAATAGCATAAAAAAAAATACAGTCAGTAACACTTACAAAAAAAACCTGCGACTTACAGAAAAAAAAATACGAGCCGCAAAAAAATATGAACTTAACGGCCGAAAAACATGAAAAACATACAAAATACAAAAAAAAAAAAAAAAAATCACACACAGCAAGGTGGGATACCCAGGATACGTCTTAAATTGAGGTTACACCTTAATTTAAGTGCAATTTCCAGAGTTTAGATACTCAAAAATCCCCTAAGCGAGAGAAAAAATAGCTGGCGAAAAAAAAGAAAATGAGGCTACCCGACCCCTAAACACGCAAAACTCCACCACACACATACGACTTTTACACAGGACCGTACAAGGTATAAAATACACTATTACGAAGGATGCAAAATTATCCAAAACCGCCTAACACATACACAATTGCTGCCATTTTACAACACTAACTTGCACATACTAACATTCACATGGAGAACTACAAAGCTACACAAACGGTTTCACTTCATGGACGCAGCCTATTTACACCACACACTTCACACATTGCTGACATTTACACCTTAGCTCACCGACACTGAAAATCTACATTGTATTCTGCAGGAATATCAAAACAGATTGTTAGCTCTTCAGCATATTGGTTGCTGCATACATTCATTACAAATAGGTAAAGTATATTAATTTATGATTTCATTTATGATTGTAATTAAAAAAATACATATACAGAAAAAATTACAAAACACCACACAACAGTATCGCAATAAACGCCAAAGCCGCTCACAGCACGCCTTGCAAGGAGCACCAAGGTGCTCAGATGAGCAAAACACTTACTTTGTGTGCCAAAAAGCATTCCCTGACTTACAATTCTATTGCAGTCATTTTTTGACGGGCAAGTCGCTAGTATATATATATATATGTTATGGACTGAAATCCGTATAAGATGCATTTATGTTTGTGTCCTACTTATATATCTTATCTTTGCAGTATTATCGCGTAACCAAAGTTTTATTAATATTGCTGAAACATTGGGAACTCTAAGATGGAGGATTCATCACTTCCACATGCAAGATGGCTACTGAATCATATCCTGAGAGCAGTAAGATGGCATTCATATCCGTGACCAAATAAGGATGTGAGCCCCGCCACCTTCTGGGGCCAATCAGAGGTTTCACTTAAACTGGCCATAATGACATCAGATACGAAACCTAAGGATATGTGCCCCGCCGCCTTCCGGAACCAATTAGAGGCCTTACTTAGACTGGTGTTCACCAAGATGCAACATTTATCTGATTGTTAAAAATGTTATAAATATGACAGCTGATTTTAGTAAAGAAAAGGGGAGAGAGAAAGCTTTATACCAGAACTCTGTGTTGGTGTATTATTTCTCTAAGGTGTGCACACTATCTGTATATTGGTAATTTGGCCAGGGACAGATATCTCCGAGAACTATTTTGGTTTTCTCCAAAACATATATATATATATAAATATATATATATATATATATATATACTTTACCGAATGACAGACCACCATTTTAATACATATGGGTGGAATATTGTGGCGTTTTAAGTGCAACAATATCAAATTGTACCTCAAAACAAGGAATTTATTATAGGGTAAATATTGTATGGATATGGAAGTACATATGTGTATGTGTGTTTGTGGTTTGTGTGTGTATATATATATATATATATATATATATATATATATATATATATATATATATATATATATATGATATTCTAACTGAGGAAGCTGAAGCAGAGGCACATGTTTTAGACACATTCTTTGAGGATTGTTCTTTATTATTATGTTTATTTATATCGCGCCAACATATTCAGTAGCGCTGTACAGGGGTTTAGTACATGGCAAAAAAACAAACTTAACACCTTATAAAGAATGGAGGGCCCTGTTTTTGAGCTTATAATCAAATGTACATAGTGCTTGTTTCCAAGGCACGGACACAAGATTGAAAACTCGCAAAGTACAATCTAAGGGTTTAGGGTAACAAATGCAAAATGGCAACGTGAATGCAATTTGTTTAGTCAATTGGAGTTGTCTGTGTTGTACTATAGATTGTGGGTGTAAGTGTTATTAAGCTGTGGAGTGTGCAGTTGTAATTATAAAGGCTGAAGGTGATAAGATTTTTTAAACAGGTGTGTTTTTAGTAATTTTTTAAAGGTTTTGAGGCAGGAAGATAATCTAATGGAGCGAGGCAAGGAGTTCCAAATAGTAGGGGCTGCACGAGAAAAGTCCTGAAGACGGGAGTGAGAGGAGGTGATGAGAGAGGAGGAAAGAAGAAGGTCGTTAGCAGAACGAAGGGGGCGGTTGGGAGAGTATTTTGAAACAAGAGCAGAGATATAAGGGGGTGTACTGTTGTTGAGGGCTTTATATGTTAGGGTCATGATTTTAAATGTTATTCGGGAGCTATGGGAAGCCAGTGGAGTGATTTACAGAGAGGATAAGCCGACACTGATCGTTTGGTATTGAAGATGAGTCTTGCGTAGGCGTTCATTATGGATTGGAGGGTAGACAGACGAGAGATGGGTAGGCCAGCAAGGAGTGAATTGCAGTTGTCTAGTTGAGATATGATGAGAGAGTGTATTAGAATTTTAGCTGTGTCTTGTGTAAGATAATGACCAATTTGGGAGATGTTTTTTTAGGTGAAAATGACAAGATTTTGTTATCGATTGGATGTGAGGAATAAAAGAGAGGGCGCGATCCAGTAGAACCCCAAGACAACGGGCCTGGGAGGTGGGAGTGATGATGGTGTTGTCAACAGTGAGAGGTATTTGAGGAGTGGAAGCTGTAGTAGAGGGTGTAAAGATTAGGAGGTCAGTCTTAGACATGTTGAGTTTGAGTTGACAGGTAGACATCCAGGAGGATATGCTAGAGAGGCAGTTGGAAACTTGAGCTAAAAGAGAGGGGCATAGATCGGGTGCAGAGAGGTAGATTTGAGTATCAGAACCTTGGGGAATGCCAACAGACAGAGGGAGAGGTGAAGAAGAGGTGCAGAGAAGGAGACACGAAATGTACAATCTTTTAGATAGGATGTGAACCATGAAAGAGCTGTGCCCTGGATGCCAAATGAGCGGAGAGTTTGGATTAGAAGAGGGTGGTCAACTGTGTCAAAGGCAGCAGAGAGATCCAAGAGAATTAGAATGGAGAAGTGACCCTTTGATTTGGCGGTTAGCAAGTCATTTGTGACTTTTGTGAGGGCTGTTTCTGTTGAGTGTTAGGCTCGGTGACCCGATTGGAAGGGGTCAAGAAGGGAATTGGAGGAAATAAATTGAGTGAGGTGATTGTAAACAAGCCGCTAAAGCAGTTTAGAAGCCAGGGGAAGTAATGAGATAGGGCGGTAGTTGGAGGCAGAAGCAGGGTCAGATGAGGGCTTCTTGAGAATGTGTGTAATTATGGTGTGTTTTAAAGAGGATGGAAACCTGCCAGTGTTTAGGGAGAAGTTGAATAGATATGTAAGAGCAGGGATAAGTGTGGTGGATAGGGGAGGGATTAGCTGTGAAGGAATAGGATCATGTGGACATTGGGGAAGGGTAAGGGCTGGGTGTTGTCGCTTTGTGGAGAGGATGGTGGGATAGTGCCAAGCTGGGAGGAGAGCTAGGGGAAGAGACACAGGGGAGTGTGAGGGGGGAAAGAGACAGGGAAGGGAGAGGGGGAAAGAGACACAGGGGAGGGAAATGGGGGTAAGAGACAAATAGGAGGGAGAGGGGGAAGAGACACAGGGGAAGGAGAGGGGGAAAGAGTCACACGGGAGGGAGGGGGAAAAAGACAAGGGGAGGGAGAGGGTGGGAAAGAGACACATGTAAGAGACATGTAATATTATATTGTCATTTATGACAGGTAAATGACTAGCTAGTTAAGAAATGCGTTGTCTGATGATTTATAGTTTTTTAACAATCCGTCATAATAAGGTGATATCATCAAGTAAAAAAAATATATATACCGGTATATATATCACACTTGGCCCTACAGAGCTATGTCAAAATCAAAAATAATTCAAGTTTTCTGCTCCCTATTTGTGTTTCAAAAAAATTATTTAGCACATTAACAATTTATTTATATCAAAACGAGTTAGTGCTAAACTAGGTTTAGTTTTGATTGTGATGTTGAAAGAACTGATGTGAGCAAAAGATACTTTAAATCTGGATGCTGCAAATCTTAGCACCATACCATTTTATTTTTATTTTTTCCAGTGTAGCTGAAAAACACATAAAAAATTGGATAATTTGATTGTTAAAATGAGTAGTTAGCAATGCTGCATCCAAAAATACAAAAAGTATACTGCAGTAAATTGCTAATTAACTCCATTGTCACCAAATGATCTCTGCCAACATTTGACTGGAAATACGTATTTTGGGAGAGTATATTATTAGATTGACTGATAAGAGCAGACTTTTTAGCACAACTGTTCATTCTGATTTAAATTTCTTATTAGCTATGTATAGCCGGGAAAGCCAATGTCACTTTAGATGATCTGATCGATTTACATGTGTTTTGTGTCATGTGTTTGTACTGTTTTTATAAATAATAAAAAAAAAAAGAAATACACACAAATATTGGAAACACATTAAGTAATTACATCACAATTAGAAATGCAGCTGCAAAGGTGAGTCACAATAGCCTAATTACCAATTAGCAATATGTGTCATCTATAAAAAAAATATCTGACAAGTAGCTCTTTGATATGTCAGTTTTCAAAACAACATGAGGCAACTAACAGAGTTCCAAGAAGGTCACATACCCAGTAGCCAAATTCAGGTTCATTCATCACAAAAACTGCAACATTATTTAATGGGGACAGTCTCAAAAATAACATCAGCATTGCATTGGTTAAGAGGAACAGTGGTTGCAAACTGAAGCTCACTAATAGGGATAGATGTATACTTCATATATACAAAAATGTGAAGGCAAATGAAAACAGATAATTTCTAACAAATTAGGTGTTCAATACCATTACCTAACCCATAACATCACTTCATATAACAAAAAAACATTAAGCGTCCAGCTGAACCCCCCCAAAAAAAAATCCCAATATCAGTCCTCCAAGATGGAAACAAAGTTAATGTCAATGGAAAAAGAACAAAGCAAAGTGTTTCTATCATTTTGGTAACAGAAACAAACTAGAACATTAAAAAAGGAAGATGAGAGCAAAAAAAAAAAAAAAGCAATAGTGTAGTGCATAGAGTTTATTAAGTCACATAAGGTACACAAATACATACAAAGACAGCTCCAGTGCGATAAATAAAAAAACAAAACATCCAAGTGACTATGGAATGCGAAGCAATTTTACAAGATCAGGTGCATCCCATGATGCATGCACTCGTGATATTCACATTATCAAGGATCATTATGCCCCCATACACACTGCTAAACAAAGAGTGGTTTCATGAACACCAGGACAAAAACAAATACCTTCCATTGGCTTACTAATCACCAGATCTAAACATCATTGAACCTGGAATTGGAACACAGAGTGTGAAGTAGATTTCTACATCCATTCTGCCTCAAAGAACTGTAGACCCACTAATTATTAGGTGCTCTGTTGTTAATGTTTCTGTTATTTATTCATCACCTGTAGTTGATTATATTGATTTGTTATGCAACTGGTACCTGCTGATAGACACTGTTAGATCATGTTTTTTTCAAAACAAGTTTAACATCACTAGCAAATTCAGACAGTCTGGCAGCCAACTTGATTAGGCTACAACATTAGTGATGTCCCAAACAGTTCGCCGGAGAACTATTTGCGACGATTTTCGCATGTTCACGTTCGCAACGAACAGCGAACATATGCGCTTTTCGGTCCGCCCTTTATTCTTTATCATTGAGGAAACTTTGACCCTGCACCTTACAGTCAGCAGACACATTCCAGATAATCAGCAGCATACACTCCCTTCCAGAGCCTTCCATCTGTATGACAGCCTCCATTTTAGAATCATTCTGTAGCTGCATTCGTGGAGAGAGGAGATATATTCTACCTGCTCTTGATTTAATAGGGAAATAGATAGCCAGGCTGTGTATTTAGCTTTAACTACACACCTGAAGGACTCCTTTGATATCTGCTGCAAGGACAGCAACCCCAAAAGCCCTTTTTAGGGTCTAGAACATCATTTATTTTATTTTATTATTTTTTTCTGCTGATTTAATAGGGAAATAGATAGCCAGGCTGTGTATTTAGCTTTTACTACACACCTGAAGGACTTCTTTGATATCTGCTGCAAGGACAGCAACCCAAAAAGCCCTTTTTATTTTATCTTATTACTTTTTTCTGTGTAATCTAATTGCATATGCTAGCCTGCTAGCGTGTGTGTGAGGCCTATTGCATCTAGTCTGCCAACTTTTGCCAGTGCACAGTGACACTCATATCTAGTGCCACCGTAGTGTGCAGTGAAATAAAACAACCCTTTTTTTACTGTAATCGATTGAATATCAGTAGCCTGCCTAAAGGCGTGTGTGTGAGGCCTATTGCATCTAGTCTGCCAACTTTTGCCAGTGCACAGTGACACTCATATCTGGTGCAACCGTAGTGTGCAGTGAAATAAAACAACCCTTTTTTTACTGTAAACGATTGAATATCAGTAGCCTGCCTAAAGGCGTGTGTGAGAGGCCTATTGCATCTAGTCTGCCAACTTTTGCCAGTGCGCAGCGACACTCATATCTAGTGCAACCGTAGTGTGCAGTGAAATAAAACAACCCTTTTTTTACTGTAATCGATTGAATATGAGTTGCCTGCCTACAGGCGTGTGTGTGAGGCCTATTGCATCTAGTCTGCCAACTTTTGCCAGTGCGCAGTGACACTCATATCTGGTGTCACAGTAGCTTGCACGCATAGTACCACTAATCGTAAAAAAAATGACAGGCAGAGGCAGGCCACCCCGCAGGGGCCGTCGTGGTCGTGGTGCTGTGATTCCCTTTGGCCCTAGAATAATGCCCAGTTTTCAGAGGCAACGTACCCTGAACTTGAACAGTTCTGAGGACATGGTTGACTGGCTAACACAGGACACCCAATCTTCTACAGCTTCCGCTCGGAACCTAGACGCACCATCCTCCTCCAGCTTAGCTTCGGGCACCTCTCCAGTTACCACTCGCCCGCCTGCCGCCACCACCAACACTAGCACCACAGCAGCTTCACTTGATCCGTCAGCAGAGTTATTTACAGATCCGTTGGAAGAAATGAGTGATGCACAAACATTAGTGCCAGAGGACGTAGATAATAGGGATATGTCCCAGTCAGGCAGCATTACACACATGGACGTACGGTCTGATGATGATGATGATGTTGTACCCGGTGCTGCTTCCTTTGTTGAGTTGTCAGATACAAGTGAAGCGGTTGATGATGACGATGCGTCCGTGGATGTCACGTGGGTGCCCGCTATAAGAGAAGGAGAACAGGAGGAAAGTTCAGATGGGGAGACAGAGAGTAGACGAGTTGGAAGCAGCGGGAGGTCGTCGAAAGTAGCTAGTGGCACAGTCAGACAGCATGCATCGGCACCCGGGGTCAGCCAGACAGCACGCCAGTCAACGCATGCTTTTGCCACCACCAGAATGCCGTCATTGCAGAGCTCAGAAGTGTGTCAATTTTTTCGTGTGTCTGCCTGTGACAACAGTGATGCCATTTGCAACCTGTGCAAAAAGAAACTTTGTCTTGGGAAGTCCAACACCCACCTAGGTACAACTTCTTTGCGAAGGCACATGATGTCACATCACAAACGCCTATGGGATCAACACATGAGTACAAGCAGCACACAAAGTCAAAGCCGCCATCCTCCTCCTGGTCCAGCATCTTCAGCCACGTCAACCACTGCTGCCCTCCTTGCCCACTCTCAACCATCCGCCACTCCGTGTCTCGCCCTGAGCAGTCCCTGCTCATCTGCCCACAGTCAGGTGTCTGTCAAGGACATGTTTGAGCGTAAGAAGCCAATGTCACAAAGTCACCCCCTTGCCCGCAACTGACAGCTGGCTTGTCTGAACTCTTAGCCCGCCAGCTTTTACCATACAAGCTGGTGGAGTCTGAGGTGTTCAAAAAATTTGTAGCTAATGGGACACCGAAGTGGAAGGTACCCGGCCGAAATTTTTTGCACAAAAGGCAATCCCCAACCTGTACTTGATTGTGCAAAAGAAAGTAATGGCATCTCTGGCACACAGTGTTGGGGCAAGGGTCCATCTGACTACGGATACCTGGTCTGCAAAGCATGGTCAGGGCAAGTATATCACCTACACTGCGCATTGGGTAAACCTAGTGACGGCTGCCAAGCATGGAATACGTGGCTCTACAGAGGAGTTGGTGACACCACCACGACTTGCAGGCAGGCCTGCTGCCACCTCCTATACTCCTCCTACTCCATCCTTTTCCATAACCTCCTCGGCTGAGTCCTCTTCTGCTGCTGCTATGTCTTGCTCCACATCAACGGCACCCCCCTCAACGGAAGTGGATTGTGAGGAAGAGGAGTCAGAGGAGGAGGAGGAAGACCAACCACAACAGGCATCCCAGGGTGCCCGTTGTCACCTATCTGGTACCAGTGGTGTTGTACGTGGCTGGGGGGAAGAACATACATTCAGTGAGATCACTGAGGACGAGGAACGGGTCATGACTAGCTCGGCATCCAACCTTGTGCAAATGGGGTCTTTCATGCTGTCGCGCCTGTTGAGGGACCCTCGTATAACAAGGATGAAGGAAAATGACCTGTACTGGGTGTCCACGCTACTAGACCCCCGGTATAAGCAGAAAGTGCCTGAAATGTTACCGAATTAGCACAAGTCAGAAAGGATGCAGCACTACCAAAATAAATTAAAAAGTATGCTTTACACAGCATTTAAGGGTGATGTCACAGCACAAAGGCAATCTAACAGTGGAAGAGGTGAACATAATCCTCCCACGACCACGCCGGCAAGGAGAGGACGCTTTACAGACGTGTTGTTGATGGAGGCCATGCGGTGCTTTTTAAGTCCTATGCATCGCCACAGCCCTTCGGGGTCCACCCTCAGAGAATGACTCGCCCGTCAGGTAACAGACTACCTCGCCATAACTACAGATATCGACACTATGAGGAGCGATGAACCCCTTGACTACTGGGTGTGCACGCTTGCCCTGTGGCCTGAGCTATCCCAATTTGCCATAGAACTTCTGTCCTGCCCCGCTTCAAGTGTCCTGTCAGAAAGGACCTTCAGTGCAGCAGGAGGTTTTGTCACTGACAAGAGAAGTCGCCTAGGTCAAAAAAGTCTAGATTACCTCACCTTTATTAAGATGAATGAGGGATGGATCCCGAAGGGACTGACAGTAGGTGATACATTCGATTAAAACAGGCCTGATAGATGAGCTGCCTTGAGCTAATAATGGTCCACACGCTGCTGTATTTTATCCCTGAATGCCGGATGACTTGCGTGACTTATCCGCCACCAACTAGGGTTCAAGACGCAATGTTTTAGGGCACTTTCTGCCTGGCAAACTAACATCAATTTTTCTGGTCGCTGCAACAATACCTCATTTTTGCATTTAAATTATTTTATTTTAGAAGGCGTACAGCATGTAATGAAAAATAAAGCATTTTTGAACAGTCTTGCAGTTGTGCAAAAATACATGTTTACAATAGAGACATTTTGTGAAAGTTAGCTGGCTATTCCTTCTTATTTTTACTTTTTAGGTTAATAATTTTTCTTATTTTTTACTGTGATTGCAATTTAAGAGATACCTAAAACATGATAAAACAGACAATAGTAAAGAGTATATCTGCAGGAAACACCAAAGTCCGATTAGCTATCATCCCTCCAGCAGTATTAGCTTATTATTTACAATATCTAACATGGGCAATCACCCTTGGGTTACCCTAGGGCAGGCTTCAGTAAGCGACCTCTCCTTTCCTGGGATGATTTTGCCGCCGGTTGCTTCTGAAGGGTCTCCAGGGCTCCCCCACTCCGGTCCTTCCCCCAGTGTCGCTTCAACCAGTAACAAATGTTTTATATTTGTAAAGCGACCCAATGATCCCCCTTGATAGAGGTTTATCTTTACAAATTTTGGAGAACCAATTTAAGACCGGTGTCCCCTGTTTCTGGGCCAGGGAGTGTGTGAAATGCCTCAGCCTACAGTAATTGTAATGTTCTGACAGCGGTAGCTCATGCTTGTCCCTCAGTTCCTCATAGGTGAGCATCTGGCCCTTTACTAACCAGTCTCCCAGTCTATCTAGTTTCCTTGACCTCCACCAGTGTTGTGATGTTGTGCTCATGTGTTTCGGGGCCTGAGGGTGGTCAAGAATTGGGGTCATTTGGGTGGATCCAGGGAACAAACCCGTGTGTTTCTTGGCCCATTTCCAGTATGATAGTGAGTGTCTGATTAGGGGGTTTGGCAAGTTGTTAAGGCTCTGAGGCAATTCTGATAGCCAAGCCACTTTGTCCTAGGTTAAGGGCCTTAAAGTGTGGTTCTCTAAATACACACAGGGCGGTTGATGACATATAGAATGTGCTATTGGGAGGAAAGATAGGTGACGGAACATGTATTAAACTGATAGGAATAAATAGTACAACTTAATACACCGCTCCTATCTGGTGGCACCTTAGATTGCACGTGCAGTGCCCCAAATTCGAAGTAGGAGGTCCGACCAAGCATCTTTTTCCATATCCCTGTTCCAAAAATCCATGCCATATACACGTCCCCTGATAGGTAACGTAACATGTATTAAACTGATAGGAATAAATAGTACAACTTGATACACCTCTCCTATCTGGTGGCACCTTAGATTGCACGTGCAGTGCCCCAAATTCGAAGTAGGAGGTCCAACCAAGCATCTTTTTTTTTATCTCCCTGTTCCAAAAGTCCATGCCATATACACGTCCCCTGATAGGTAACATAACAGGTATTAAACTGATAGGAATGAGTAGTACAACTTAATACACCTCTCCTATCTGTTGGCAACTTAGATTGCACGTGCAGTGCCCCAAATTCAAAGTAGGAGGTCCGACCAAGCATCTTTTTCCATCTCCCTGTTCCAAAAATCCATGCCATATACACGTCCCCTGATAGGTAACGTAACAGGTATTAAACTGATAGGAATGAGTAGTACAACTTAATACACCTCTCCTATCTGGTGGCACCTTAGAATGCACGTGCAGTGCCCCAAATTCGAAGTAGGAGGTCCAACCAAGCATCTTTTTCCATCTCCCTGTTCCAAAAGTCCATGCCATATACACGTCCCCTGATAGGTAACATAACAGGTATTAAACTGATAGGAATGAGTAGTACAACTTAATACACCTCTCCTATCTGGTGGCAACTTAGATTGCACGTGCAGTGCCCCAAATTCAAAGTAGGAGGTCCGACCAAGCATCTTTTTCCATCTCCCTGTTCCAAAAATCCATGCCATATACACGTCCCCTGATAGGTAACGTAACAGGTATTAAACTGATAGGAATGAGTAGTACAACTTAATACACCTCTCCTATCTGGTGGCACCTTAGATTGCACGTGCAGTGCCCCAAATTCGAAGTAGGAGGTCCGACCAAGCATCTTTTTTCATCTCCCTGTTCCAAAAATCCATGCCATATACACATCCCCTGATAGGTAACGTAACAGGTATTAAACTGATAGGAATGAGTAGTACAACTTAATACACCTCTCCTATCTGGTGGCAACTTAGATTGCACGTGCAGTGCCCCAAATTCGAAGTAGGAGGTCCGACCAAGCATCTTTTTCCATCTCCCTGTTCCAAAAATCCATGCCATATACACGTCCCCTAATAGTGGACATAACAGGGATTAAACCGATAGGAATAGTACTACTTAACAGTACACACCTTATAATAACGCAGACAGAGGCAACGCGTATAATCTTCCATGCTGTGCAGTGGAAGACCCCAGACTCTGACCTGTGTATAATATTCCATGCTGGGCAGTGAAAGCCCCCAGACTCTGACCTGTGTATAATATTCCATGCTGTGGAGTGGAAGCCCCCAGACTCTGACCTGTGTATAATATTCCATGCTGGGCAGTGGAAGCCCCCAGACTCTGACCTGTGTATAATCTTCCATGCTGGGCAGTGGAAGCCCCCAGACTCTGACCTGTGTATATTCTTCCATGCTGGGCAGTGGAAGCCCCCAGACTCTGACCTGTGTATATTCTTCCATGCTGGGCAGTGGAAGCCCCCAGACTCTGGGAGTCTGAAGAAGAGGAGTCAGAGGAGGAAGGTGGCTTTGAGGAGGTGGAAGGCCAAACACAGCAGGCGTCCCAGGGGGCTTGTTGTCACCTTTCGGGCACCCTTGGTGGCTGGGTGGAGGAAGAGACCTTCAATGACATCAGTGAGGACAAGGAACGGGACATGGCTAGCTTGGTATCCAACCTTGTGCAAATGGGGAGTTTGCGGTTGTGCAAAGGGACTGTTTGCGGTTGTTTGCGGTGCATTAAACGGGGAGATTGGTCTGTTACTGTGAAGCGGGTGTAACCCTTACACTACCTGATCGATACAACATCATACCTGATGTTTTAAAGCATGTTATTCCAAACAATTTAGGAATGTTAGGTGATTTATGCCCTTTATGGCTTAAAACCAGACTCTGCATCAACTATGTAATTTTCTGTGGGAGTTTTGCCATGGATCCTCCTCCGGCATGCCACAGTCCAGGTGTTAGTCCCGTTGAAACAACTTTCCCATCACTATTGTGACCAAAAAGAGTCCCTGTGGGTTTTGAAATTCGCCTGCCCATTGAAGTCTATGGCGGTTCGCCGATGTTCGTCCGTTCGCGAACATTTGATGGAATTTGCGTCCTCAGTTCGCTAACTGAAAATTTGATGTTCGCGACATCACTATACAACATTTATCTGAGCTGAAATAGTGCAGTCTACAGTATAAACAGACACAGAACACACACCACACACACTTCTTTAGTATCATTAAGCTGTTTAATTAAACATAATAAAAACATAAAATCATTATATATATATATATATATATATATATATATATATATATATATATATATATATATATAGTAAATAAATAGTACATCTGTGTTCAAATTTAAATGTCTAAAACAAGTTTAAAAACCTGCTTCCAGCTCAGAATTCTGAGAAAAACAGTTATTACACTGCATTCAGGGAAGCTGAGCAGGGACATGCAAATGTGCCCACAAATGCCTCACCCTTTAATCCAAAGCCATTATTAAACATGGCTTCCTTTAAGCTTATGCCTGCTGTATTACACAACTTTTATGCAAAGCCAAGGTTAGATTTTACACAAGCTAAGAATCCTATCCATGGACAGCTGTTTCAAGCTTACTGGCTATCATCAGCGTGGAGCAGGATCTCAGATTGTGCTGTGGACTTTGAGTAGGTAGTTCACCACAGCAATCATTTATAATATGGTGGGCAAAAGAGAGATAGAAGCCCTCCACCGTACAGTAATACAGTAAATAAATAGTACATCTGTGTTCACATTTGAATGTCTAAAACAAGTTTAAAAAACCTGCTTCCAGCTCAGAGTTCAGAGAAAAACAGTTATTACGCTGCATTCTGGGAAGCTGACCTGGGACATGCAGATGTGCCCACAAATGCTTCACTCTTCAATCCATAGCAATTATCAAACATGGCTTCCTTTAAGATTATGCTGTATTACACAGCTTTAATTCAAAGTATATATACCAATGCATAAATAATCTCTTATATAGGATATACTAAAGTATACTACTTTTTTTTAGTATCTACTTCCCAAAAAGCTGATGTAATTAACAGACGTAAGCACTATATTTAACTCCTGGTATGTAAAAAGTAATGCAAATTGGCCAATTAAGGCCTAAATTATATTGATTAAATGTTTTAAAAATATCTCTGTAATTATTACTGTGAAATAAAGCTCTCACTTTAACTCCTACTAGGGTCTACTGAAAAATGTGCCTTGATCCTCTGCATGGTAAGATTATTGTCTGCTAGTAGGACAAATAATCATGAGTACAAGTGATCACAAAATATAACAATTCCTTTAAATTTCTAGAATGCCTTTAATGATTTGAAGAAACTGCTAAAGAAACTGATGGTGAAGCAACTTTTCTCAAGAGAACATGTAACTGCTTTATGTTGATCTGCCAGATTTGTACACCTGCAGACCGTATGTGGTAGATTTTCAATAAACAAAAACATTTTTTACAAATGTAATACATTTTATTTACTTTTAGGTCTATCCTGGTATAGCAGATTTGTAGCCCAATCAATCTGATATTTTGTATATATCATAATAGATGAAAAGTGTCTCAAGGAAACAGATTTAAATACTTGCTTATGCAGTATACAGAGAAGTAAGCTGCTGTAAAGCCATATTTAAAATATACTTCTTTGAAGAACTACACTTGAAAACAGATAAAATGCTTTTAGAATGTAAGATTCATAAAACAATGGCTAATTTTTTGCATTTGATATGCAATTAAGCTGCCATGGAATTTACTATTTTGGTGTCTGCTATTCAACTTCCTGAGGTGGGAGGAGACAATGAACACAGAAAACTTCTGTCAGCACAGTGGCAAAGTGTGTAAAATTGCAAGTGCTTTTAAATGGACTTATGGAAACCACATTAGTTGACAAGGACACATCCTTCCAAGAAAGTAGAAGACATAGGTCTCCATGTAAATCAATGTGCATGGAAATGCGAATGTCATAAATATTATAATGAGTGGGAAGAGCCATAACAAGTGCCATAACTGCTGTTCAAGGACACATTATATATATAGCCGTCAAAGAGGAGATATGAATACCTTATAAATATATACATCCAGGGTCAGTATAAAGATTTGTCATGGGAGCTTTTTGTGCCAAGAAGTTTTCAACTGACAAGAGGACATCCCTTGAGGTTAGAAGTAAAAAGATTCCACCTTAAAGAAGGAAAAGGGTTCTTCACAGTAAGGGTGGTTAATCTGTGGAATTCTCTATCTGAGGAGGTGGTGACAGCGGATTCAATAGATAACTTTAAAAGGGGACTGGATTTATTTCTAATTAAAAAGGGAATTCAGGGTTATCATGGATAATTAGAGAGACAGTATTGATCCAGGGAGAAATCCAATCGCCAGTATCTGGGGTCAGGATTGAATTACATTTTTTCCCTCTTGAGAGGATTAGCTAAGTCTCACATGGGTTTTATTTTGTTTGCCTTCCTCTGGATTAATTAATTAATAATTACAAAAAAATAAAAATAATAATTGATTAATAATTAATTGACAACTAATTAATTAATATTTAATCCGCATATTGCAGATCAGAGGAGATCTTAAAAGGTTGAACTTGATGGACTGAAAGTCTTTTTTCAACCTTAATTGCTATGTAACTATATATATATATATATATATATATATATATACAGTGCCTTGCAAAAGTATTCACCCCCCCCCCCCTTGACTTTTTACCTATTTTATTACATTACAGTTTTAAATTAAATGTTTTGCTAATCTGAACTTTATGTGATGGATCACAACACAATAGTCTAAGTTGGTGGAGTGAAATGAGAAAAATATATACATAAAACTATTTTTTAGAAATAGAAAACAGAAAATTGGCATGTGCTTATGTATTCATCCCCTTTATTAAGAAGCCTATAACAAGCTCTGGTGCAACCAATTACCTTCAGAAGTCACATAATTAGTGAAATCATGTCCACCTGTGTGCAATCTAAGAGTCACATGATCTGTCTCAGAGGCTGCAACACCTAAGCAAGAGGCAGGTTATCGGTTATAAAAACATATCCAAATCTTTGATGATCCCCAGGAGCACCATCAAATCTATCATACCCAAATGGAAAGAACATGGCACAACAGCAAACATGCCAAGAGACGGCCGCCCACCAAAACTCACGGACCGAGCAAGGAGGGCATTAATCAGAGAGGCAGCACAGAGACCTAAGGTAACCCTGGAGGAGCTGCAGAGTTCCACAGCAGAGACTGGAGAGTCTGTACATAGGACGACAATAAGCCATATGCTCCATAGAGTTAGGCTTTATGACAGAATGGCCAGAAGAAAGCCATTACTTTCAGCAAAAAACAAAATGGCACTCTCAAAATGTATGGAGGAAGGTGCTCTGGTCTGATGAGACTAAAATTGAACTTTTCAGCCATCAAAGAAAACGCTATGTTGAGCGCAAACCCAACACATCACATCACCCAAAGAACACCATGTTTTTCAGCATCCGGGACAGGGAAACTGGTCAGAGTTGAGGGAAAGATGGATGGTGCTAAAGACACAGATATTCTTGAGCAAAACCTGTACTGCTCTGTGCGTGATTTGAGGCTAGGACGGAGGTTCACCTTCCAGCAGGACAATGACATCAATCACACCGCTAAAGCAACACTTGAGTGGTTTAAGGGGAAACATGTAAATCAGTTGTAATGGCCTATTCAAAGCCCAGACCTCAATCCAATAGAAAATCTGTGGTCAGACTTGATATATATATATATATATACTAGCGAATTGCCCTTCAAAAAATGACGGGCATGAAATTGTAAGCCAGGGAATGCTGTTTGAGACATAATGTAAAGCGTTTTTTACAGTGAGGACCTTCAGCGCTCATTGCAAGGCTTGCGCTGAGCGCCTTCGAGGCTGTTGGATGTTATTTTTTTTGTTATTAGATGGTCTTTTGCTGTCATTGTAAGGTCGGTGCTGATCTACTTTTTGCTCTTATTGCAAGGCTGTCCCCTGGTGTATTTTGTGTGGTATGAGAAGCGATGGCGTTCGTTGTGAGGCACACAGTGAATGTGTTTTGTGTTTATTGCGATACATGTTTTTTTAAAATTTTTAGTGTATGTGTATTTTTGTATGCCAATTAAATAATTAATCAATTAATAAATTAATATACTTTATCTATTTCTAAGTAATATATGCAGGAAGCATTGTGATGAAGACCTGACAATCTGTTTCGATGTTCCTGCAGCATACAATGTAGGTTTGCACGGTTCTGGAGCTGAGGTGTAAGTGTCAGCAATGTGTGCAGTGTGTAGTGTAAATATGCTGCGTGCGCGAGGGGAAGCCGCTAGTGTAGCTGTGTACTTCCGCATTGTGTAAGTTAGTGTTGTGAAATGGCGCAAATGTGTATGTGGTACGCTGGTGTGTATGATTTTCCGTCCTTACTAAAAGTGTATATTTAGCTCGTACGGCTTTTTTCGAAAATCCGTATGTGCTTGGTGGTGATTTGCGGCTTTAGGGTCGTGTAGCCTCGCTTTCGTTTTTTTCGGCCGCCATTTTTTCTCTTGCTTAGGGGATTTTCATATGCGTAAACTCGTGAATTTGGACTTAAATTGAGGTGTAACTTCACTTGCAGAGGTCCTGGGTGCCCCCCCTTGCTGTGGGTAAGCTTTTTATTTATTGTTTGCGTGTATGTAAAATGGCAGCGAATGTGTGGTACGCGGCTGTGGATGATGTTGTCTCCTTGGTAAGAGTGTATCTTTACCTCGTACGGCTTTTTTGAAAAAACGTATGTGCTTGGTGTTGTTTTGCTTGTTTAGGGTCGTGTAGCCTCATTTTCGTTTTTTCGGCAGCCATTTTTTCTCTCGCTTACAGGATTTTCGTGTGTCTGAACTCGTGAATTTGGACTTAAAATTGAGGTGAAACTTCACTTGCAGAGGTCCTGGGTGCCCCCCCCCTTGCTATGGGTAAAATGTATGTATTTTTTGTGTGTATTTATTGTATTTTTAATGTTTTCAGGTGCACGCTGTTCGGCCGTTAAGGTTGTATTTTTGCGAGGTCGTAATACTTTTTTTTCTAAGTCCGGCCGCTAATCTTGTAATTTTTTGCGTCTTGTATCTTTTTTTTCTGTCCCGCGTCTCGTAAGCGCTACGGGTTTAATGATTCACCAGTGGCTACGGCGCTCATTGCCCAAGTGCCATGGGTTTAACGGCTCAGCGATGAGCGCCTGCGGCGTGACAATACAATTAGACAATTTATAGAATAGGAGAATGGTGCACATTTTTATTTTAGTTTTTATACATCTTTAAAAATAAAAAAAAACAACCCTCATTTTATATTATTTAAATTCTCACATGCATTTACCAATTAAAAATAAAATTTATTTTTGGCTTTATATTCTAATTCATTTATTATATTTCCTTGCAGGAGTCCCATCATGGCCCCCAAATCGTTCTTGACAATTACTATTACTCTCCTTAATCTTATTTCATTCCCTTTATGTTTAGTTTTTAATATGTCAACATTGTTTTACTTTCATACACAAACAACTCTGTCAAGACGATTTCCTTTTCTGATTACAGTACCTTCATTCCATCAATGAATTCATTTTTTCCAAACTTCTAATTTATTTTTCTCAACTTTTCCCCCACGTATTAAAGTTATTAAGTATGAAAGTGTTAACAGAACTACTTTAACATTCTTATATATGGTCCACTAAAGAATAGTTAGGTGTGGCAGAAGAAGATTTTTTTTTTTTTAAATCGTACTGTTCATTTAAACAGTTTATTACTTTTGTTTTAATCATGAACACATCTCTCCACCCCTTGATTATTGTAATATCTTAGGAGTGGGAACCTGCCAGAGGGGAATGATCCCCAAACAGACATACCCTATTTGTAGTATGATGGTGAGAGGTGACTCAATAGTGTATTAATGTATATTGCTACTGCTGTTACATTACTGTCTGCTACTAATGTGTGTTTTACAAATTGGCCTCAAAGTTTTTCAGTTTGGTACTTCCTCCTGAGTGACACCCAGAGACAATATATAATTAATAAGGTGGAGAGATCTGGAGATTATACAACTTGGAGCATGATTTAAAAAAGTAATTCATTGTTTAAATCCCCAGTGATATTTTAATAAAGTTTTTTTTTTATCAAGCCATACCTAACTATTGTTTTTGTTATTGTTTGTCTTTCAGTCAGTTATTTCATGTAGTATTGATCCATTGGATATTATTGCAGTCCAGAAGACTCTAAGCAGTTTTCTTCAACTCTCACATCCATATGTTACTACTTCCCGAACTATGCAGACCTTTATTCAAACTGTATTATCTTTACTTTTTATCTTTACTTTATAATTTATCTTTACTTAATAATTTGTCCAGACTTGCCATAGCTTTCTTCCACAATAAAGCTTTATCTGGAGTATTCATATAACATAAGACAGAATTATAGTATAATGCAGTTATTAGTACCTGATTCTATTTGGTTATAAACACATATTTTAGGTATGGTACCAATTGAGTTCCCCTAGTGGAAAACAGAAGCTGTTCTTCAATATATCAGGAAGTAGTTTGAAAATTATCAGTCAGGTGTCTCTTAGCATCATGATGCACACCTTTAAGGTATCCTGGCTTCTACAAATGAAGCAGTAAAAATGTCACTTAATTCCAAAGGTTTTAATGACAGGACAGTCCCACATTCAGTGGGTAAAGGTCAGCTGGTAAATGGTGATAGCGATGACAATGGCATGGTATAGTAGGGTACCATGTATTTGTGAGTTTAGGCATAAAGTTTGCAAAGTGAAATATTTTGTATGCCATTTCACTATATTTTTACATCTAGAATTGAATTTATTTTCCTTGAATCCTTTCTAATAAATTTGATAGAATAAGGGTCCTATTCTATTGCCCCTGTAATTAACATTTCTGCTACAAATAGTCAGTTCGCAATTGCAACATATTCTATTAGCTACTCACAAATCCATTACAAGTAGACAACCCGCGATCACAACTGAATAGCCAAACTTGCAAATCCTAGGTGAAAACTCCATTGGTTTTAGCACAGCTCAAGATGTATGAGTGCTAAACAATTAAGGTTACACAAAATCAATATTCTGTTAGACTCTATTAGGCTCTAATTCGCAAATACTTTCAAACTCACAAATGAAAAAAGTATCACTTTTCTCTCAAAAATACTCAAGAGGACTCTCAAGGCCTTTTTCAATAAATGATTAGAGCCTTATCAGCTATTAAACAGGCAATACTGTACTTTAAAAATATATGAAAGCGTAGAAATACATTAGGATTAATTGCAGAACAGTCTTAAACCCACACATCTGCAATAACAATTTTTTTCATGTTATTTATGTATAAATTTATTTCTGGGAGTTAAACCCGGTTAATACATTTCATGGAACACACATAGACTAGAACAGATGCTTTAATGAATTTCTATATTGCTGGAGTCTGATCTCAAAATGTACTTATCGACACTAATTAATACTTAGTTTAAGTAGAAACTCCATGTTTTGCTGACGTCATGATGACGGTCTCATTTACTATTGGCTGTGTCTAAGAATTATCGCAAGGGTTTAATAAGTTTCCAACTGCCTCTCTAGCCTATTCTCCTGGATGTCCGACCGTCAACTCAAACTCAACATGTCTAAGACTGAACTCCTAATCTTTCCACCCTCTACTACAGCTTCCACTCCTCAAATATCTCTCACTGTTGACAACACCATCATCACTCCCACCTCCCAGGCCCATTGTCTTGGGGTTCTTCTGGATCCTGCCCTCTCTTTTATTCCTCACATCCAATCGATAACAAAATCTTGTCAGTTTCACTTATAAAACATCTCCAAAATTCGTCATTATCTTACAGAAGACACAGCTAATATTCTAATACACTCTCTCATCATATCTCGACTCGACTACTGCAATTCACTCCTTGCTGGCCTACCCATCTCTCGTCTGTCTCCCCTCCAATCCATAATGAACGCCTCCACTAGACTCATCTTCAATACCAAACGCTCAGTGTCTGCAGCTCCTCTCTGTCAATCAGTCCACTGGCTTCCCATAGCTTCCCAAATCACATTTAAAATCATGACCCTAACATATAAAGCCCTCAACAACAGTGCACCCCCTTATATCTCTGCTCTTGTTTCAAAATACTCTCCCAACCGCCCCCTTCGTTCTGCTAACAACCTTCTTCTTTTTTCCTCTCTCATCACCTCCTCTCACTCCCACTCCCGTCTTCAAGACTTTTCTCTTGCTGCCCCTACTATTTGGAACTCCTTGCCTCACTCCATTAGATTATCTTCCTGCCTCAAAACCTTAAAAAAAATACTAAAAACACACCTGTTTAAAAGATCTTATCACCTTCAGCCTTTATAATTACAACTGCGCACGCCACAGCTTAATAACACTCACACCCACAATCTACAGTACAACACACAGACCCCTCCACTTGACTGAACACATTGCTTTCACACCGCCATCTTGTATTTGTCACCCTCTTGTATCACACCTAAACCCTTAGGGCCTCATTCTATTAACTGCCGTAGGAGATGCGTGCCCGCAAGGACCGGCCGCAGGCTATTTGCCTATTCTATTCCTTTGCGGCCGAGGGCTCCAGCAGGCTTGCGGCCGGGCGCCCTGTTATCCCTTGCGGAAGCACGCGCCGCAGGAAAGCCTTTGATCTTACACGGCCGCAAGAGTTTCGGCGCAAGAAAGCCCTGGTTGCTATTCAATTGCTATGTAAACCCTCTCGTCATGGCCGTAATTATCTAAAACCGAGCCGCAGCTTACTTGCACCAAAAAGGTCCCGCTAGCACCCAATTAAGCACATAATAAAGCCATAATAAAGCCATCCTGCACTTTGATAAAACGATAAAGTGATTGGAGGTGTTAGCATTCATAGCACAACATTCCCCTACACTCAAATCTGAAAATCATTTTTAGTTAAATTCATGTCAAATGTCCGTGGACAAAGTCCCAAGGACTTGGAGCACCTCAGACCCGCAAAGGCTGCGGGATTAGTCTCCGTCAAGTCCGTAAATGGGTAAAATAGACCCTCGGGTCATAAAGGGCTTACTTACAAGTCGTAGAATAGAAAAGCCATCCTGTACTTTTATTAAAAGTAATAGTGATGTTTGGTTTTAGAATTAATAGCTCAACATTCCCCTACTCTTAAATCCGCAAATAAAGATTTTTAACTTCATGTTCAATCTTCGTGTTTTATCTATCATGCAAGCCCGCACGGGTTTGAATAACGAGCTATGGGCTTGGAGGGCAATCATCCGCCAAACCCGTACGTGCTTCACCAAGAAGCTACGGCCAGAAGTCTCAAGCCCGTAATCCTGGTTTTCCTGGCACCACCTTAAATGAATTAACCAATAGGAAGACCACAATCAAGGCCACAAATAGTTTAAAAGTGCGGAAATTCGTAAATCTGTAACTGTGTTGTATGCTGTGCAAGTGGACACACAGGTCTTGGAGTTGGAGGGTTTTGAGAGAGAGCAAGAGCAAGAGAAAGAGTGAGGAGAGATGGAGGGAGAGAGAGAAGGCAGTGAAGGGAGAAGACAGGGAGAGCAGGGCCCCCAGCCACAGGCTGGCCAGCAAGCTGATGCTGCTGCTGCTGCCAGAAAAAGGGCAGCAAACTTCAATCAAGAGGAGATAGAGACCATCGTAAGAGGAGTTCAAGCCCACCACTCCATCTTAACCGGTGGGAGCGAGGTGAGGCCCAGGCAGAGTACAGACGCCTGGAGGGCAATCGCGGCTGAGATCTCTTCACTGGGGTATGCAAACCGGACCTGGCAGTCTGTCCAGCACCGGTACCAGGACTGCCGCATTGATGTCAAAAAGAAAATGGCGAACGAGGCCAATGCGGCACGTGGAACCGGTGGTGGGCCTCCAGAAACCTTTACATACACCGGTTGGGAGGCCACAGTGCGAGATATGATCCAGCCAGCGGCAGTCGTGGGCAACCTTGGCCTGGTGGACTCGGGTGGGTCAGAAAGCCTGCAATGTGAGTACCATGTACACCTTAACACCCTCATATGTACGCACGTGTACCCCACACAGATAGATAACTGACGTTGAATTGCACTGTAAGATATCTGGTTGTGACTACAGATATATGAGGCAGCAAAAATCATGTAAATCCAGTGTAAAGAAATATACTTGTCAGAATTGTTAGCAATGAAATTTATGTCCAATACCTCCTTCCACAACTGATTATGATACCGTTTGGCAAATCTATTGATGTTACTGTTATGTTTGCTGTTGGTTCAGAGTGCATATAAAGCATACATGACAACTCCATTGCAATTGTTTGTTTATTGTCATGAGTTCCCCTGTCACACTCTACTCCATGTTAAACTGGCCCATTCATAGCTGTTTGGCTTAACACTCCTACTGCTTAGAACCCATGTACATCTTGAAACTAGGTATAGCGGATGTATCCTGTTTTATGTGGGCATTTCAGTATGTGCTGGAAGAGTGCCGCCGCCGACTCTAGGGATGCGGCTGCGCTTGCGTCCCTATGTAGCCGTCAAAAATAGTTGGTACACCCAAAGCCCCTAACCCTCTAACCCTAACCCCCTAAACCCCACTTTCTAACCCATACCCCCTAACTGTAGCCAGAACCCGGAACCCATAACCACTTACCCGGCCTGCTGGGCTGGCGTAGCTAGAGTCAGTGGCGGTGCACTTCCAGAGATGCGCACATACAACAGGATAGGTCCGGTATAGCTGGTACATCCCCATGAGACTACATGTATGGATGTGCACACTGCAGCATATGCGGATACACACTCTGATGGACTGCAAGTTTGTGTCGTGTACCAGCCTAATCTGGACCATGTTACATTAACATGTTAACTCACATTGCTGAGGATTGGTCACAGATTGGTCTGTCTCACACACTCGCCAACAGATTCAGATGAGCATGTGTCCTAATTAACTGCAGTTGGCACACCGCACCAGCATTGCATATAGTCATATGAGCCATGGGCACTTTCCTGTTATCTGACCGTGACTGCTGGTAGCAGCAGTGAGCAGCCTCTACATGTCACAGCATTTTCCTGGAGATTATATAATCATGCAGATTTAGTGGGTTATGGTGGTGTTAAGGTAAGGGTTTCGGATTAGGGCGAGGGCTAGTGCTTTTGCACTTGTGTGTAAGGGGAAAATGATGTATATAACAGCGGCAGCGCCATCTATCAGCCCCTTGGTCCAACTGCTGCTGCCAGCAGTTGCTGTCACATAACAGGAAAGATCCTAGCCAGGATCCACAATACTAATGATGCAGATCAATTTTTATTTGCGTCAAACATTCACAGCCAATTACAAGTCACTATGATCTCAGAGATATGCAAACACACATCAATCAATTTTCACAACAACAATACTCAAATACAAATCTTGTCTCATTTCAGTACCAGCCAGGCGTACCCTGCCTCCTCAGGGACCTGAAATATCGGGCCCTGCACCATGCCAAGATGCAGGACCACCTGCAGCAAGACCACCTGCAGCAGGACATATTGCAGAAAGTCCACCTGGGCCCTCCACAAGATGCCAGTCATTGGCTCCAGCAATGGCCCCTCCAGCCAGGATGATAATGGCGCCGCCTGGGTCCCACTCAATGTGGGCTGGCCAAATGTGGGGACAGCCAATGTGGTCCCATCCTAGTTGGGCCCACGGTATGGAGCCACAGGTAATGGTTCCCTGGAGCATGGGCCCCCGGCAGGGCATGTGGCTCCAACAGGCCCCGCAGGCCACTCCGGCCCCACATGCCCCGCTGGCCACTCCGGCCCCACAGGCCCAGCAGGCCACTCTGGCATCACAGGCCCCGCTGGCCACTCCGGACCCACAGGCCCCGCTGGCCACTCCAGCCGCACAGGCCCCGCTGGCCACTCCGGCCCCGCAGGCCACTCCGGCCCCACTAGCCCCGCTGGCCACTCCGGCCCCACAGGCCCCGCTGGCCACTCCGGCCCAAAATCAAGAATTCATGCTGGAGATGAGACGGCATAATGAGCGGGTGTTTCATGAGTTGAGGAGGCATCACCAGGTCATGGAGAGGGGACAGCATAATGAGCGGATGTTGCAGGAGTTGAGGAGGCATCACCAGGTCATGGAGATGGGACAGCAGGAGTTGAGGAGGCATCACCAGGTCATGGAGATGGGACAGCAGGAGTTGAGGAGGCATCACCAGGTCATGGAGGAATATGCTGGAAGGGCTGAAATGGCCCGAGAAGGCTATCCACTTGACCAGGCTACCCCCTCAACTTTCCAGACCTTGCCCCCAGCATCCAGGGCAGAAGAGTCGCCAACTCATCCAAGACGTCGTGGCCGGCCTAGGACAAAGGTTGGCAAAGGCCAGGAGGGTCAAGACCAACCCAAGCGAAAGCGTAAATAGGTGAGAACATGTTCATGTTGCATATAGAAGCAATTGATGTCCAAGATCTATTGACGTTGAGGTGTTGCAGTCAATGCATATATTGTTCTAATTGATGTATTGTTCTTATCTCTTTTGGTTCAAATCGACACACGGAGTGGTTGCCTCACATTTTCATTTTTTTTGTTATATAATTTGCCGACATAATAAATCTTATGTGTTGCTCACATTATCGTTGTTTGCTTACGTTTGTACTGTACCATGACTGTTATACACCAGATGAATGCTACAAAACAACGTTATTGTATTGGTACATACATCTTCCTTCAATATACCAGCCCTGTGTTAATGTAGGGTTGGGGTAACAGCCACTAGTGCAGCTGAGGGTGGATGTAATATTCCTGAGTTTGATTCCAGTAACGGCTATGTGTGATATTCGTGTTTCTGACACATGGAGATATTCATTCAGGGTAAATATCAAAAGTGAGTACACCCTTAAGTGAAAGTGTAAATATATTCATGCACTGACTTAACCCTCATGGGGATGGAGTTTACCAGAGCTTCACAGGTTGCCACTGGAGTCCTTTTCCACTCCTTCATGATGATATCATTGAGCTGGTGGATGTTAGAGACATTGCACTCCCCACCTTCCATTTGAGGATGCCCCCACAGATGCTCGATAGGGTTTAGGTCTGGTGACCTACTTGGCCAGTCCATCAACTTTTTACCTTCAGCTTCTTTAGTGGTTGGCTTGGAGTTGTGTTTGGGGTCGTTATCATGTTGGAATACTGGCATGAGGCCCAGTCTCCGAAGGGAGGGATCATGCTCTGCTTCAGTATGTCACAGTACATGTTGGCATTCATGGGTTCCCTCAAAGAACTGTAGCTCCTCAGTGCTGGCAGCATGCATGCAGGCCCCGACCAAACATATATGCATGTCTATATATGTTTTATATAATATGTTGGGTGGATTCCCCCTATATGCATTTACCTAATGATGTCAGATGCTGCCTCCCCTCTCTCTGCATCAATGTTTATGTTCAAAATGAGGGTTTCATCTCATATCAATGTTTTTGTGTTCATTGTGACATATCCATTTATTTGTAATTCAGGGATTATTTCAACTACTTTTGCTCAGTATAGATGTATACTTTTGGTGGTGGGAGTGTCATGGTCGGGGCCTGCATGACTGCTGCCGGCACTGGGGAGCTACAGTTCATTGAGGGAACCATGAATGCCAACATGTACTGTGACATACTGAAGCAGAACATGATCCCTACCCTTGGGAGACTGGGCTGCAGGGCAACATAACATAACAACCCTAAACACACCGCCAAGACGACACTGCCTTGCTAAAGAAGCTAAAGGTGATGGACTGGCCAAGCTTGTCGCCAGACCTAAACCATATTGAGCATCTGTGGGGCATCCTCAGACTGAAGGTGGGGGAGTGCAAGGTCTCTAGCATAAACCAGCTCTGATGTATCATTAAGGAGTGGAAGAGGACTCCAGTGGCAACCTGGGAAGCTCTGGTGAACTCCATCCCCATGAGGGTTTAGGCAGTTCTGGCAAATAATGGTGGCCACACATAATTGACATTTAGTGCCAATTTGGACATTTCAAATTAGGGGTGTACTCACTTTTGTTGCCAATGGTTTAGACATTAATGGCTGTGTATTGAGTTATTGATGGGTCAGCAAACTTACTTTACATTGTAGCAGAGTGTCATTTCTTCAGTGTTGTCACATGAAAAGATATACTAAAATATTAACAGCAATGTGACGGGTGTACTCACTTCTGTTAGATACTGTGGCCCTCATTCAATTGCAATTTGGCCAATTGAATAGGGCTCAAAATAAGCACATAACATATATTCTTGGAAAAATGTTTTAGTTAGTAAACATCTATCCAAAAGCAAGGTTTTCACTAACTAAAATCTTTTATTAAAAATATATGTTCTGTGCTTATTTTGAGCCCTATTCAATTGGCCAAATCGCAATTGAATGAGACCCTGTATGTTCACTATTAGGATGTGAGCCACTTACGGACACCTGTCTCATTTGTCTGTTTCTGTGTCATATAGATTGTTAATACCAACCTTCCCTCATGGTTGAAATCAGTAATGCAAACACACTGTGAGAATTCTATTGACACCCTTAACTGATGGTGCAGAGCACAGATGTGGAGTCTGAAGGTCCTTTCATTGATGTTACAGAAATGCTATGGTATCAACATTGACGAGACAGACACAAACAACATCTCGGATAAATCATCAGCCTTATTAAATTGCTATTCGGCCAATTGAATAGGGCTCTATATAAGTACAGATCATATTTTTTTTACAGAAGTTTTTAGTTAGTGAAGACCTTGCTTTTGGATAGAAGTTCACTAACTAAAAACTTCTGTAAAAAAAATATGCTCTGTGCCTATATAGAGCCCTATTCAACTGGCCAAATCGCAATTTAATAAGGCTGCATATTTGCTATTTACAGAAATTAACAAAGCAAGCTTGCCACAAAGCCACAGGTTGACTAATCATCACAGGTATGCAAAGGATCATGGTGGAGGGGGGTAGGATACAAAATCCAAGGAACACAGGGAAATAGAGATATGAGAGCAGAATGCAGGCAAGTGAAATTACGTTGATATAGATGATCATGGGATTTACAGTGTATCACCCAACATTAGGCAATATAATTGATCTCATTATTGTTACTACATATATCACATATATAGTTGTGAGCGTACGAGTTGTTGCTAACGCTCGCGAAGCGAGGGCACTGGGCCAGGGTCTCAGTTGCTGGCATGGAGCGCCGCAGACGCTCCATGCCAGCACCTGAGGACCTCGCAAAGCGAGGGCCTCTGTTGCAGCAACTGCGACCCTCGCAAAAGTCACAACCCAAATTCCCAACCCAAACAGCACGACACACACATTACGACACTCGCAAAATTCACGTCGCAACCGAAAAAGCACAACACACACATTACGACACTCGCAAACAACATACGACACACGTTCACACACATTACGGCCTCGCAACAGTCGGACGCAACTCGCGAACATTACAAAATTAAAACCACCATACACACAGCACATACATAAAAACCTTACCTACAGAAAAAGGAAGCATCTAGGACCTCAAAAATGCAATTTACAACTTAATTGCACTCAAAATAAAAGAGTTTAAACACTAAATAATTTGCTAAGCGACACAAAAAATGGCCGACGAATAAAACGAAAACGAGGCTATACACGCAAACACCATACGAGACACGTTACCACACATTACGACCTCGCAAACATCGGACGCAACACGCCGACATACAAACATTTAAAACTTAATAAATACACACAACACACACATAAAAAGCTTACCTACAGCAAGAGGAACCATCCAGCACCTCAAAAAAACAAGTTACACCTAAATTTAAATAAAAATAAAACACTTTAGACACTAATACCATCGCTAAGCGAGAGAAAAAATGGCCGACGAACAAAACGAAAACGAGGCTTCAGACGTAACTATACTACACTTACTCGCAATAATGAAACACATACTATGCGGAACGTATCACAATCATATTAAACACCATTTTCAACAGTACTACGCACAAAATGGCGGATGGAACGCAAATTGTAAGCTGGAACGCAAATAGCGCATGCGTATTGCGTTCTAACGGTCTCACTTTCCAGAACTTTCTACAAGTTTATAAATACTGCCTATTTTACTGAAAAAAATACATTTCTCCTCAGGTGATGAACAGAGTGACTTCATACATAACTGCTGCTTTTGCTTGAGAAGACAATTCTTTACTAATTTACTAGTTTACACTGTGCAAATTACAACTAAGAGGTAAGCTCTAATATATTACATTTTATCATCAGGACAGGACAAAAAAAAAGTAAAATAAACTAAGAAAATGTGATTTATGTATAGTGACATGTGATACGCACATATATGTCTATAATGTATAGTGACATGTGACACGCACATTTATGTGTATTGTCCCTGCAACAAAATGATCTTAAAACAAAATCATTAAACAACTACATTTAAATGACATTATATGTCATGTATACTGATATGTGACACTCACATCTATGTATCATCTATAGTTACATCTCACACACACACATTTATGTGTGTTGGAAAAAAAATAATAAGGTTAATTTAACAATTTAAATATGACTCATGTATAGTGATATGTCATACGCACACAAAATAATTAAATTAAACTATGGAAATGTGCTTCATGTATGTGACATATGTGTGTAGCCCACACCAAAAAATAAGGTCAATTGAAAATAATTACAGAAGTATATTTAAATGACATTAATTTACTGCAATTCAATAGATCACAAGCTGAATCTTTCTACTTCTTTTAATATTCAAACAGACTCTGCATCAACAGCGTCACTCAACAATTTGCACCGTGCATTGTGAAGCACAATCCCTTTTAAAGAACACCAACAAAGAACAACAGGTAAGATACAACAAGACATTACATGCTGAAAAGGCCATGCTTTGCTAGATGAAAAATTAAAAATATACAAATAACTATTTCACTTTCTTTTTCAAACAGACACTACAAGAAGACCGGCGGATTAAGATTGGCAGGAGGGGACCCTCTGTCATTCCACACTTCAATCAAGGTAAAATATTAAGTATAAAAAAGAAACGAACCATGAGCCTCATTCAATTGCGAGTTGCCCAATTGAATAGGGCTCTATATAAGCACATAACATATTTTTTAGACATAACTTTTTAGTTAATGAACTTCTATCTAAAATCAAGGTCTTCAATAACTAAAAACTTCGCTCAATAAATATGTTATATGCTTATATAGAGCCCTCTTCAATTGGCAAAATTGCAATTCAATGAGGACCTATATATGTTTAATGGCCAAGGGCCTCATTTAAATGTGATTTGCCCATTTCAATAGGGCTCTATATAAGCACAGAGGATATTTTTTTAAGGAACTTTTTATTTAGTGAAGACTTTGCTTTTGGATACAAGTTCACTAAATACAAAATTCGGTTAAAAAAATATGCTTTGTGGTGATATTGAGCTCTATTCCATTGGCCAAAACACAATTGAATGAGGCACCGACAATATAACAAATGCAGCAACCAAAGCGTCTCATTCAATTGTGTTTTGGACAATTGAATATGGCTCTAATTAAGCACATTTAGGCCCTTATTCAATTGCCATTTTGCTAATTCAATAGGGATCCAAATAATCACATCACATATATTTTTTAAAGAAATTTTTCGTTAGTGAAAACATTGCTTTTGGATACATGATTAATAACTAAAAACTTCTTTAACAAAAATATGTGATGTGATTATTTAGACCTCTATTCAAGTTTCTAAATTGCAATTGAATGAGGGCCTTACAGTAATATTACATTGGAAAAAATGCAATTCAATGAGGGGCAAACTATGCAACATATGGTACACACAAAGTGCTACACACAAAACAGAATTGGAACAAACTCACACAAACACATAGCAAAATAAATTAACTTTCTTTTTCAATGTTTAACAACCCATAAGCCTTACAAAGAAGCCTAAATAAGAATAACAAAAGTGTTGGGCACCTAATAGGATTGTACAAAAAAGCACACAAACACATAGGAAACTACATTAACATTCTTCTTTAATGTTTAACAACCTATAACCAGTACAATCAAGACTAAATAACTTCACCACAAGTGGTGCGCACAAAACAGGATTGTAACAAACTAACACAAACACATAGCAAACTACTTTAATAATATTATTTCATGTTTCACAAACTATAACCATCACAATAAAGGCTAAATAAGTATACCACAAGTGGTGCGCACAAAACAGGATTGTACAAAAACTAACATAAACACATAGCAAACTAAATTCATAATCTTACTTAATGTTTAACAACCTAGAAGCCTTACAAAGAAGCATAAATAAGTATAACAGAAGTGGTACGCACAAAACAAGATTGGACTAAAACTCACACAAACACATACCAAACTACATTAAGATTGTTCTTTAATGTTTAACAACCTATAACCATTACAATGAAGCTTAAATAACTATAAAACAAGTGGTGTGCACAAAACAGGATTGTACAAAAATAAAGACACAAACACATAGCAAAATATATTCATATTCTTTTTTAATATATCACAACCTACAAGCCTTACTAAGAACCTTAAATAAGAATAACAAAAGTCATGGGATTGTACATAAAGTAAAAAAAAAAAAAATAGAAAAAAATAACCATAACTGATACAATACAGCCAAATTCATACATTTTTTCCTTATTTAAATGACATTTCACTAAAACAACATTTTCTATTTTATATTACAACAGATACTGAGTGAAGACAATCGGACGAGGACTTTCAGCACAGGACAAGACCATCGGACGAGGACTTTCACCAAAGGACCACAACATCGGACGAGGCTAGGACCAGACCAGTGGACGAGGACTTTCAACACAGGACCAGACCATCGGACGAGGACTTTCACCAAAGGACCACAACATCGGACGAGGGCTATCGCCAGAGGACCACAACATCAGACGAGGGCTATCGCCACAGGAACACACCATCGGACTACGACTTTTAACAGAGGACCAGACCATAGGACCAGGATTTTACACAGAGGACCACACAGAGGACGAGGACTTCCAACAGAGGACCACACCATTGGACAACGATTTTCAACCCAGGACCAACAAACATTCGGATTTAAATCACACTTCAACCAAGGTACAGTATAATAAGTACAAAAGGAGAAAAATAAAGAAACATCTTTCATTTGCCTCTGTCTCAACAGAAAAAAATATAAAAATAAATTTACTATCTCCCTTATTCTATTTAAATTGCCACTATGCAATACATAGTGGATAACCACCTCAATGTTTTTTTTAGCAAAGAAGTTTTGTAGTGGTAAATATCTATCCACAAACAACGTTTTCAATAAATAAAAAATTATTTACAAAATATATGTTAAATGCTTATTTACAACAGTATTCCATTGGCCAAATTCTTAGTCAGTGAGGACAGGAATTATAATTTTAACTAAATATAACTGATACAGTAATGATTTGCCTTTTATTTCACCAATTGTGCACAAGAATCTTTAACAGGAATTACAAATTTAAATATACACAATTACATTTCTTTTTTTTCCTTTACAGATTAATATGGCTGATAACGAGACCAAAGAAGAGAAGAAAAGACGTCAAACTAGACAAAGACAAGAGAGATGGGCCGCCCAGCAGACACCAGAGAAAAAAGAAATTCGACGAGAAAAAGAACGCAAAAGACTTGCAAATAAAAGACTATCAGCTGCAAAAATGAAAGATATGACAAAAAAAAATAAAAAGATAATAAAGCATTTACAACCTGTTCCTCAAACATCAGATGACATTTTACAAGATACCATTCAAGACAGACCAAAAAAAAAAATACAAAAACAAAGCATTTACAAACTCTTACTGAAACCTTACAGCACATTTCAACAAAACAAGGACAACATATACCAAGAAAAGCCACGAAAAAAACTAAACATTTAGAACCTGTTGTTCAAACATTTCATGAATTCTCACCTAATGAATATGAAAGTCAAAATCCTATATGCTTTGCAAATTGTCCTTTACTCAAGTCTTTAGCAGTAGAGGTTCATAGTTGTGGGGCATGAGTACTCAATGTCAATTTTGTGAGGCTTATTATTTTAAACAGGAGAGACCCAGAGATGGACAATTTATTAGTTGTTGTCAAAAAGGCAAGTTCAAACTTCCAGAAAGGAAAGAATTTCCTATCTATTTACAAAACATTATGACTGAACCTACTTTTCCAAACTACAAAAATTTTAAAACAAACATAAGATCCTACAATAGTGCCATATCCTTTGCATCTATGAGGGCAACATTAGCTGCTAATGTACCAGGACATGGTCCTTACTGTTTTAAAGTCCAAGGACAAATTTATCATCGGACTTCACATTTACATACAGAGCAAGGAGAGCAAAGAAAATTCGCTCAACTATATGTCCTAGATACAATGGAAGCTGTTGACCAACGTATGCAGATGGAAGAAAAAAAAAATGCTTACCCAGTGTTTTCATAGAGCTAAATAACATTATGGACAACAATCCCTACAGTAAAGCTTACAAAAAATTGGCAGAAGTAGAAAATGAACAACAACTTCATGCACAAAGACATCAATTACCCATGCCAAAGGTTAATATGGTGCTTAAAAGAGACAGACATACTGATAAACGTCGTTATAACTTGCCATCATCAAATGAAGTTGCAATGGTCTTTCAGAATGATGAAGAAGAACCACCATTTGAAAGAGACATTAGAGTATATCCCAGAAATGAGGAGCAACCATTTATTAATATTAATATCTTAAGTCCAAATTTAGATCCAATGACATATCCCATCTTTTTCCCACATGGAGAAGCAGGTTGGCAACCAAAATTAACCCTTCCCAGTTACCCAAATGCTAAAGCCAGAATCCGAAATAATGTTTCTATGCTTGAATTTAAAGTAGCTCAAATTTTCGAGATGAATTTAATCCAATTTTATGTGGTGGAAAACTAACACAACAATGGATTATTGATTCATATTTGCAAGTTGAGGCAAATAATTTAAACTTGATAAAATATCAACAAGATAAACTACGTGTAGAACAATATTGTGGACTCATGGAATATGTTGCTGACGTGGCTACAAGCAGAGACATGACAGCTGGCAAAGCCATCATTTTACCATCTTCCTTTCAAGGATCTCCTCGAAATATGAGAGAAAGATACAATGATGCTATGGCTATTGTGACAAAATTTGGAAAACCAGATTTATTTCTGACATTTACATGTAATCCACAATGGCCAGAAATTAATCAAAATCTACTTCTTGGACAAACTGCTTCTGATCTACCAGATTTAGTAGCCAGAGTTTTTAAGATCAAATTAAATGAATTAATACATGACTTCACTATAAATCAGTTATTTGGCAAATGTCTTGCTTATGTATATACCATTGAATTTCAAAAAAGAGGCCTTCCACATGCACATTTTCTGATAATACTTCAAGAGAAAGATAAATTAGATACTTCGGACAAAGTGGATGCAGTCATAGTTGCTGAACTACCAGATCCAGAACTATATGGTAGACTATATGAGATTGTTACTCATTGCATGATTCATGGACCCTGTGGAGACCTGAATCCACAATCACCATGTATGGAAAATAATAAATGTTCAAAAGATTTTCCAAAAGATTATAGAGACAAAACATATGCAAATTGTGATGGATATCCACTTTATAAAAGAAGAGAAGGAGATAGTGCCATTATTCGTGGAAAAAAAGTGGACAATAGATATGTAGTACCCTACAATCCACATTTACTCATGAAGTACAACGCCCACATCAACGTAGAAGCCTGCACTTCCATCAAATCCATTAAATATGTCTACAAATATATTTACAAAGGCTATGATGCAGCTACTGTAGTCGTCAAAAAGGCAGACAACCCTGAATGTAGTGAGTTAGTACATGATGAACTTGCATCTCATGTAGATGCTCGCTATGTCAGTGCACCAGAAGCTATGTGGCGGCTTTTAAAATTTGAAATGCATGATAGATCACATGCAGTATATAGATTAGCAGTACATTTGCCACAACGGCATTTAGTCTATTTCCATGCTGGAAATGAAATGAATGCATTGGCCCAAAGTGAAGATCGTCACACTACACTAACTGCATGGTTTGCATTAAATTCAAATGATGCTCAAGCAACACAATACTTATATATTGAAATTCCATATCACTATGTTTTTGTGAATGGATTATGGAGACCAAGAAAAACCAGAAATAATTCCACGAATTTACACAGTCAGTCCAAGAGATGTTGAACGTTTTTGCTTACGGATATTACTTTTAAATGTTCCAGGAGCACAAAGTTTTGAACAATTAAGAACTGTTAATGACATTGTATATGAATCCTTCCATTTAGCTGCAAGACATAGAAACTTACTCGCTGATGATACAGAGTGGGAAAGATGTTTAGAAGAAGCAGCACAATGTCAAATGCCACGACAGATGAGAGAACAATTTGCTTTTATTTGTATCTTCTCAAATGCTCCAAATGCATTAGCTTTGTGGGAGACTTTTAAAAGTAATATGGCTGAAGACTTTATGCGACGATACAATGAACCCATTGCACACCTAAAAGCGTTAATGGAAATCCAAGAAGTATTTTTAACTCATGGATTAAGTTGTGCAAGTTTTAATTTGCCTGATCCAGGTCTTATAGATGACATAAACTTTGAAGACTATGACATTCAACTACAAGCAGAAAGAACACAAGAAAGACTTGCAACTTTAAATACACTACAATTGCAAGCATTTCATGCCATTAAAAATGCAATAGATGACGACATGGTGACAGAGCGTTATTTCTATCTTGATGGACCTGGCGGATCAGGAAAAACCTATTTGTACAATTTATTAATGAGTTCAGTACGAGCACAAGGACAAATAGCAATGGCGTTTGCCACTACTGGAATTGCTGCACTTTTATTAGAAGGTGGAAGAACTGTTCATAGTGGATTTAAACTGCCAGTGCCTATTTTAGAAAATTCGGTGTCAGATATTCGCATGACATCCTTACAAGCAAAGAAATTGAAGAAATGTAAATTAATTATAATAGATGAGGCCACAATGATGTCATGCTATGCCCTCCAATGTATTGACCGTTTGCTTCGTGAAGTCATGGATAATATTTTTCCATTTGGTGGAAAGGTAATGTTGTTGGGTGGCGATTTTAGACAAACATTACCTGTTGTTGTACATGGCAATCGAACTGACATTATCGAAACCTGTATCAAGTCAAGCACAGTATGGAAACATTTTACCCATCTTCAACTGCAACAAAATATGAGATCAGAAGGACAAAATGATTTCAATGATTGGCTTATTAAAATTGGAGAAGGCAGAACAGAAAAAATACTACATTTACCTGACGACACTGTAGAGATCCCACCTCATATGATTTGTCACCAAGATATTATATCGACTATATTCGAAGGGAGCATAAATAACGAAGAATATTCCGAGCTTGCCAACCAAGTCATACTGACGTGTAAAAATAAAAATGCATTAATCCTCAATAATGAAATATTAAAAAAAATTAATGCACCACAAAGAAATTATCACAGTGCTGATTCTGTACTTGCTGATGACAATGAAAGTCAGGCTAACTTTTCGACTGAATTCATAAACTCTCTAACTCCTTCTGGAATGCCACCACATATTTTGCAGCTAAAGAAAGGTGCAATTATCATGTTACTGCGAAATATGAACCCCAAAAAAGGCCTATGCAATGGCACAAGATTAATTGTTCAACAATTAAAGGACCATTTTATAGATGCTGAAATTTTAACTGGGACCCATAAAGGAGAGAGAGTTTTCATACCAAGAATAGATTTAGCACCAAGTGAAAGTAGTCTCCCTTTTATACTTCAAAGAAGACAATTTCCCATTATTATGGCATTTGCCATGACCATTAATAAATCACAAGGTCAAACTTTCAAATCTGTGGGCATTTTTTTGGAAGAACCAGTATTTGCACATGGTCAATTGTACGTTGCATTGTCACGGTGCAAAAATCCACAGGCTATTAAAGTTTACATTGAAAAAAATGAAAGTCAAGGTGATTTATTAGAAGATGGACGTATTTTTACTAAAAACATTGTCTACTATGAAGTACTATAACTTTGCAGGATACAAACTAAAGCCATGCAAACATTTTTTAAAAGCATTCAAAAATACATAACAATTTGTTGTTTCATTCAGTCATAATTAATGGAAGTAATGTTTATGGATAATTCGCCTCACAAAATACTTGCCTTGCATTTTTAAGAAAAATTATGTTACAATGTTAAGTTACTGTGTTAATGTTTCTAATGTTACAAGTTTAAAAATAATATTTAAAAGTTATTTCATCAAACAGATTATAAAATTCATGTTAAGAGCTCAAGCACCTTTTAAGTCACAATGTAAATATTGTCTGTTATCTTAAGATTACTACCTACATTAATGTTTATCGCCAGTTTATGTGGTCAGTAAGTAATTACTTTCATTTGGTACGTTTTAAGGAGAGTTTTTACTATATGCCTTCCTCTACATTCAATGTATATTCAACTTAACAATTATTCTGATACAAATTGCATGTTAATACTTATTAATTTAAATTTCAACTGTTTTTACATTCAATTGTTAATACTTTTAATACAAAATTAAGTTACAAAATGTATTCATTGTGTTTCTGTTTATAATGTTCAAAATTATACAAATGTTTTGTCAACTTCCAAATTTCCATACAAAATAAAGATCAACTTTAAAAATATATACTTTCAACGTTATTACTTACATATATTTTAAACTTCATGTTAAAATTAGGGACGTTTCAACAAGGCTTTTTACTTTTTGCTTTCCTCTGGATTCAATGTATATTAAAGTGAACAATTCTTCAGATACAAATTTCATGTTAAAAAACCATTACATCAACATTTTACAAAAATACACGTTCATATCACAATACCTACAAGGGTCTAAAATATATATAAATAACTAAACAACTTGACAAACATATACAGGGAGTGCAGAATTATTAGGCAAATGAGTATTTTGACCACATCATCCTCTTTATGCATGTTGTCTTACTCCAAGCTGTATAGGCTCGAAAGCCTACTACCAATTAAGCATATTAGGTGATGTGCATCTCTGTTATGAGAAGGGGTGTGGTCTAATGACATCAACACCCTATATCAGGTGTGCATAATTATTAGGCAACTTCCTTTCCTTTGGCAAAATGGGTCAAAAGAAGGACTTGACAGGCTCAGAAAAGTCAAAAATAGTGAGATATCTTGCAGAGGGATGCAGCACTCTTAAAATTGCAAAGCTTCTGAAGCGTGATCATCGAACAATCAAGCGTTTCATTCAAAATAGTCAACAGGGTTGCAAGAAGCGTGTGGAAAAATAGCAAAATGGCAAAATAACTGCCCATGAACTGAGAAAAGTCAAGCGTGCAGCTACCATGATGCCACTTGCCACCAGTTTGGCCATATTTCAGAGCTGCAACATCACTGGAGTGCCCAAAAGCACAAGGTGTGCAATACTCAGAGACATGGCCAAGGTAAGAAAGGCTGAAAGACGACCACCACTGAACAAGACACACAAGCTGAAACCTCAAGACTGGGCCAAGAAATATCTCAAGACTGATTTTTCTAAGGTTTTATGGACTGATGAAATGAGAGTGAGTCTTGATGGGCCAGATGGATGGGCCCGTGGCTGGATTGGTAAAGGGCAGAGAGCTCCAGTCCGACTCAGACGCCAGCAAGGTGGAGGTGGAGTACTGGTTTGGGCTGGTATCATCAAAGATGAGCTTGTGGGGCTTTTCGGGTTGAGGATGGAGTCAAGCTCAACTCCCAGTCCTACTGCCAGTTCCTGGAAGACACCTTCTTCAAGCAGTGGTACAGGAAGAAGTCTGCATCCTTCAAGAAAAACATGATTTTCATGCAGGACAATGCTCCATCACACGTGTCCAAGTACTCCACAGCGTGGCTGGCAAGAAAAGGTATAAAAGAAGAAAATCTAATGACATGGCCTCCTTGTTTACCTGATCTGAACCCCATTGAGAACCTGTGGTCCATCATCAAATGTGAGATTTACAAGGAGGGAAAACAGTACACCTCTCTGAACAGTGTCTGGGAGGCTGTGGTTGCTGCTGCACGCAATGTTGATGGTGAACAGATCAAAACACTGACAGAATCCATGGATGGCAGGCTTTTGAGTATCCTTGCAAAGAAAGGTGGCTATATTGGTCACTGATTTGTTTTTGTTTTGTTTTTGAATGTCAGAAATGTATATTTGTGAATGTTGAGATGTTATATTGGTTTCACTGGTAAAAATAAATAATTGAAATGGGTATATATTTGTTTTTTGTTAAGTTGCCTAATAATTATGCACAGTAATAGTCACCTGCACACACAGATATCCCCCTAAAATAGCTAAAACTAAAAACTACTTCCAAAAATATTCAGCTTTGATATTAATGAGTTTTTTGGGTTCATTGAGAACATGGTTGTTGTTCAATAATAAAATTAATCCTCAAAAATACAACTTGCCTAATAATTCTGCACTCCCTGTACATCACATTGCCGTCATTTTTTGACGGGCAAGTCGCTAGTATATATATAACAGTCAATAAGGAAACACCACAATAATCCAGAATAAGGTGATATACATATGGGGAGAGTAAAATGTATGCTTGTGTGTTAAACGGACACTCTGATGCAACATCATAAGTATAAGTGCTCAATCAGTGAATGCTATGAGCCTATGAGGTCAGTTCTCATGCAACAATAAGCAGCCCCTACATATATAACCTTGGTCAAAAAGATAGGGACCTGACCAGGACCATATCAGTCAGATGTTACTTATTCCAGAGAACTCACAACAAACCAGGCAATATCAAGGGTAGTTTGTTCTCTGATTGAGCATCTATACTCACTGTTGTTGCATATGCATAACTGAAGATTAACGTAACCTCATTAACTGTTAAGTCCCAAGCATGGATTTACTCTTCCCCATATGCACAGGGAGGGTCACATCAGCACTGAAGAAAAGATCTGGAAGGGTTTGTGCTGCAGGCTTCACAACAGTCCAAGTAGAGGAGAGGATAGAATGTCTAAACCAATAGGTACATATGAATTGAGGTAGACTATATGAGCATACACATGCTGTGGATATACCAGGAACATCAGCTGACAAATATCACATCACATCTGCATTGTATAGTGAAATTGTCTCGTGACACATATCGGCTATTCAGTCAAGATAATCAGATCCACTGGATCCAACAAAGCAATGAAACGGACACATGCACATACATGAGGACATTGACATGGCCATGGAATGTCATGATGTTTATCGTCATGCCTTGTTCTGACCGTGATCTGGAATACAAACACACAAATAATATATTAGTGGAAAACTTACATATGCCATATGAGCAGCCACCAACAGATGAAGGTATGTCGGCACATATGTTATGCATTGGGATCTCGTACAAGCTAACCATCTGTCAGATGATAATGATGGCCCAGACTAATTTGTCCTGATGTGGGAATATTATGATTAGTCTAATTATCATTTATTTGTATTGTGCAAACCTATTCCGTGGTGCTGTACAGGGGAGAAGAACACGAAAATATACAATACGTAATATTGCCAACGCCAGAAAATGGAGGGCCCTGTTTTGAGCGTACAGTCTGGTGATAACTGATTTCTTCCCAAAGACCCCCCACAAGATTAGAAAATCACCACTTCCAAGCTAAAGGTAATGGACATGGGGAAGAGTAGATAAGGAATAGCAAGGTTAATAAGTAAGTGAGAGATACATAGGAAGGAAGTTGTGTCAAGTAGAAAGTTAGGCATTAGTCGGAGAGGAAAGGGATCAGATGTAAAGTGCGATGCACTATTATGTAATAAGGTATCTGCCCCATGTGGACAGATAATGTAATTTGCAGATGGGACAGTCAAGAGCCACATAGTTTAACCACAGCTTGAGTAAGATTAGCTGATGGGCGAATAAATGGGGAGAGGTGGGCATGAGAGGTGAAATGAAAATGTTGGAGACAAAAAGGGGAGAAGTAAAGAAGAGTCTGAGGAAAAGGCAGGGGATGTGAGGAAGAAGGCAAGAGAAAACAGTGTAAAGGGTTAATCGGGATAGTTAGCAGAAGTTGCTAATCGTTCAGGTGTCGAAGACTTGTGTGACTCAATAAATTAAGGGTAAACAGGGGTGGGTGGGATAAGGAGAGAGACAGACAGAGAGACAGAGAGACCAGTGCAGCCTGTAATAGAAATGGAAGATCCCAACTATCACACATTGATGCATGTTCGGACATCAACATGTGGTTCTCTACCTTGGATAGATCAAGTGGAGTATTCAACGAAGAGATCTGTTCCCCCAGGACACGTCTGCATGGCCCGATAAACCTTTCGGACCGCTTCAGCAAAACATAGGGGATGTCCTGGGGAAAAGAAAGTTAGGCCTACATTAATGGAGTTATTAGTCATTTCCTCTCATGCATACATGCACATGTTTCCCGCAAATACTCACTTACAAAGTAGATGACATTGATGTCGCTGATGTTCTGTTGCTGTACAGGTCGTTTCCCATGTCTGTGTGGGTAAACAATGTGTTGACACACGGCAACATTTCTGTAATGGCAATATGATGATATGAGTCACACAATCCATATGATATATTGCACAATGATTCCTAGTTAACACATCCTTGAGACTATTCCTGTTATCTGACTGAGAATGCTTTTACCAGCATTCGCTGACAAAGAACAGGAGAGATCCCCTCTTTGCATCCCATGAGGTACATTTATTATGGTTTACAATATGCTGGTATGTTCATATATCCAGATTGCTATGAATTGCATTGACCTCCATGGGATGTGGAATAGCATGATCAGACAATGGGAACATTACTGTTCTGTGAAGATGTTTTCAAATATGATTGTAAGGCCTTTATCCATTGACATTGTGGAATACATCAGACCATCCATTTAGCTTAGCTTCTGGAGGTTTGCAGATATCAATATATATGATGTGTATGGGAATGTGCGCATACATACCATTAACAGATATCAGAGCAGGCTGTATTTGATCCAGTGTTAAGAATGCGTCACGAGACATATGTTACATCACAAAGCTATCCTCTACTGTGGACTGTTGGATATTCTGTATGACAATTGGGAAGGAGAAAATAGATGTATTAGTAACCATAATCAAGGTACATTATAGTTGGTTGTTATTAGTTTCAGATTTACATGGGAAGTACTCCCGAATGACGTGGGCACGTAGTCGTGACCCCTGAACGTTATCCTCACCAGGGGCTGGTACTGGACGCTCCGCCGGTTCAAGTGGAGCATCATCAATGTTCCCCAGACAGTTGGCATGTACTGCTATATTGTGTAGACAACAGCAGGCCATGATCATGTGACAAACCTTCACTGGTGTATACTGTAGAGCCCCGCCAGTGGAATGTAAACATCTGAAGCGCATCTTCAGGAGGCCAAAGGTGCGCTCTATTACATTACGGGTTCTGGCATGGGCCGCATTGTACCTCTCCTCCCCCCCTGTGTGTGGATTGTTCACAGGGGTCAACAACCACGGCAAACACCTATATCCTGCATCACCTGAAGGAAACAAAAATGGGAGATGTAGATATGAATGTGATGTTGTGCTGCTCGTTAAAGCATCTGTAAATATACACAATGATTAATGTGACGTTAGTTTAGGGATCTCTGGGTTGGAATTTCCTACTCCTATGACCAGGTCACATCGGGTTAGGCACAGCAACAAGCTACGATGCAATGGCTCAGTCGGCACACCTTCTTTAGGGCGCACGGCAAATGAGCGCGGACAATTTGGCGCTGACAGAAGCCGGCGACAGTAGCGCACTGCTGAAAATTGTGTTGCAAAATGTGCGTCGATCAAAGAGCGCAAGTTGTAGAATCTATTGCCTAATGGGCCAAAACCCTCTAACCCGAGCCCTCAGACCCCATACCTAACCTGAACCACTGAGACCCCATGCCTAACACTAACACTCAGAACCCGAAGCCTTAGCCCAAAGACCCCTAACCATAAAACCCCTAAGTCCACCCTTAAGTCCTTATCTCAACTCCTGCACGCAGATGTGGTGCGCGCTATTGAGGGACTCTATTTTGTCTGTTGGCGCATGCGTCGTTGCGCATTTTTCATGCAACAACGGAATAGCATTACAGTGGAACATGATGTATATGTTAGGGGATCCTTTATGGGTACTCACCCAGTAGCCACCCAGGTGGAGCTTGTCCAGACTCAAAATAACGATGGGTGGATGACTGACGCAGGATATGGGCTTTCCGGGAAGCCTGCAACCACATTTTGTATGCGCATGTCTGCATCACAAACAACCTGTACATTGATGGAATGATAGTGTTTGCGATTTCTGAACAGTGCTACTTGCTCTCTAGGAGGTATCAATGCTACATGTGTACAATCTTTAGCACCGAGCACATTGGGGATACCTCCCATTCGAAAGAAATCAGCTTTCACCTTCAAGATCTCTTCCACAGTTTGGGGGTAATTGATGTATCTGGCAGCTTTCGGAACAATAGCATGGAGGAATGTGCTCAGGCACCTTGAAAGGCTTGCCTGAGACATTCCTCCTACTATGCTAGCAGTGTTCTGAAAACTACCAGATGATAGGATGTGTATGGCGGCTAACATCCGTGTCATGCCTGGGATGGCTCTATTGGTCCATGAGGAAGGTTCCATGTCCTCCCTCAGGACCGCATAGAGCTCCAAAGGCTGGCACGGGTTAGCCTAAAACGCTCATACACTTCCACATCAGTTAACCCCTCTAATGTGACTCTCTCCCTGTACACCCTGGGTGCACAAAGTCTCCTGGCAGGCTCCTGGGCCTGCTTCCCCCCTGTGGGGCTGGCTGTGCAGGAGCCCCCACTTCATGTGCCGCACCCTCTAGGGGTCTCTCATCTGGCCCCCCCATCAGCTGATCACCCACATCAAGGTCCTCCTCCCTGTCTGCAGGTGCCCTCATATCCCCCTGTCCCTGTGCCACTGGAGCTCTCTCCCCTAACTGACCCCCCACCATGACCCTAGGCATATCCGGTGATGAGCCACTTGCCTGCCTTGGTTCCGGACCACCATGGATTGCATCAGCATGCTCACCCACATTCACCCCCAGCCACTCCTCTCTGTCACGCCTCAGCCACTCCTCATTCACATGCCTGACAGCCGGGTTTCCACTCTGCAACATTCGAAACAAATATCCATTCCTACGACGCTGCGCTCTAATCACATACCTATACACCGCACTCAGGTTGCTGCTATCCATGATGGTTCAGACTTGCTAATTCCTGGCTGATGATGTTGTTTTATAGCTTGCTAATTACCACAGCTGTGATTATCCTGGTGGATTTCACCAATGGAAAAGCTCACTGGTGTATCTAAGCTCCATCATGTTATGAAGTTCCCTGATTATGGATTGGTTTAGCCAGTTTAATTTGTAACCCCTAATATTCTGGCCCACATTTGAATTTGGGCCCATGCTACGGCCCTCATTAAATTGCAATTTGGCCAATTGAATAGGGCTCTAAATAAGCACATAACATATTTTTTTAAAGAAGTTTTTAGTTAGTAATCATCTATCCAAAAGCAAGGTTTTCACTAACTAAAAACGTCTTTAAAATAAATATGCTATGTGCTTATTTAGAGCCCTATTCAATTAGCCAAATCGCAATTGAATGAGGCCCTAAGTGATCTATGTAATGTGGTGTTGAAATATAGCCAATATTTGTGTTCCAAAAAGTAGATGTGATGAGAGAGATGAAAATCAGATAATGTTGATATGTTTAGGGGACACATTCTAGCCTTTGTGAGTGCTAAACAATAAAAATATATCTTTTATTTACATATTTGATCATTGGGGATTGTTTTGCCAGTAATTTGAATGCCTTTTATTGCTTCATTTATACTTTTAGGGCCCTTTCAGCCCTGTTTCATTCCAATGCCGTAAGTGCATCGTGTGAACTTCAACGGATGCGGCCGTAAATTTAATATAGCCAGGCGCGAATCGCAGCCTTCAGAATGTAGGAAGGCTGTGACGTTTAGGCGCGCGCGCAAGCTGGAAGGGGGACGGACTAGCCGCGCCCGGCACGAACCATCCAATAGCGGAATCACGCATCGAGCCACAGGTCTCACAGCCAATCACTTACGGGATAGACCATTTGATTGACAGTGGGAGTGAATAAATAGGAATGACACGCGCCCATGCCTTGACTGTGTCGCGATTTCGGCCGAAGTAGCATGCGGTTCCCGGAGCTTGGTGGGCGAGAGGAGGTAAGTTGCTTTATTATCAAGTCGCGTTTTATGTTCTTTTTACGGAAATACGTTACTACATTTACGGAGTACGATGTAAAGAAGTACAATTTCGTTCTATTTCTTGTTTATAGGTTTTTTGAGAGGGTATTTTGTCCAGCACAAAGGAGTTTGGAGGGAGGTAAATTGCATTGTACATGCTTTTCATCCTATCAAGCTGTATTTTATTTGTATATTTTGCCAATTTCTATATTTACTGAATACACTGGCGAGAAGTACAATTGTGTTTTTTTCTTGTTTATAGGTGTTTGGAGTGTTTTGGAATTTGGATCCGGCACAAAGGAGTTTGGAGGGAGGTAAGTTGCATTGTACATGCTTTTCATCCTATCAAGCTGTATTTTATTTGTATGTTTTGACAATTTCTATATTTACTGAATACACTGGCGAGAAGTACAATTGTGTATTTTTGGGGGGTTGGCTTATAGGTTTGGAGAGGTTTTTTGTGTGGGGAGAGGAGTTTGGTGGAGGGAGGTAAGTTATTTTTTTTTTTTTTTTGATTGAGTTTGATTGAGATTGATTGAGTTTGATTGAGTTTGATTGAGTTTGATTGAGTTTGATTGAGATTGATTGAGATTGATTGAGTTTGAATGAGATTGATTGAGTTTGATTGAGATTGATTGAGATTGATTGAGTTTGATTGAGTTTGATTGAGATTGATTGAGTTTGATTGAGATTGATTGAGATTTCTACACATATTTTTAATACACATAGGTGTTCTAAACTGCTTCTTCAATGGGGCTTGACAAGAACTTATTTTCAGCCTAGCCCAGCAGGACCATGTAGTTCCTACTACCTCTGGTACAGAAGATGGCTTCAGGATAGGTACCACGCCCAGGAATATGTGCAGAGTATAATGCAGATAGGATATTAGTGGCCTCAGACATGGGCCACTCCCCACACATGATAGAAGCACACAGTAAATAGCCGCATACCTTGTATATATGCAAACTGTAACTGACCCTTCCACATTGTTTAGGAAAGTATTGATCTAGCGTGTTTCATCAGCGCCACTCAGGTACAGAGTGAGAGGTGCTGTACACCCCTCCCACTGCTCTGTCACAGGCTCTGTCCACTTAAGGTTGATTACTGCAGTTAGTTACAAAATTGATATCCAAGCAGAAAGAGTGTTATAGGCGATCAGAATGGGGGTCGACGGGGGAGCAGGCAAACCCACCAACATTTCTTAATTTCTCTTTCTTTTCCTTTCAGGTGGTGAAGAAGGGAGAGGAGCAGAGGGGAGAGGAGTGGCAGGGAGTCCCGGGGCGTGGGGGTGGGGAAAAGGAGGGGAGGAGTGAGGAGGAGGAGGTAGTAGTTGAGAAAGGGGAGGTAGTTGAGGAGGAGGGAGGAGAGGAGGAGGAGGAGGAGGGAGGAGAGGAGGAGGAGGAGGGAAGAGAGGAGGGAGGAAAGGAGGAGGAGGGAGGAGAGGAGGGAGGAGAGGAGGAGGAGGAAGGGAGAGGAGGAAGGAGGGAGGAGTTCAGGAGAAGGAGGGAGGAGAGGAGGAGAAGGAGGGAGGAGAGGATAGTAAGGAGGGAGGAGATGAGGGAAGGAGGAAGGAGGGAGGAGAGGAGAGGAAGGAGAGAGGAGAGGAGAGTCGGAGGGAGGAGGAAGGAGAGTAGAGGGAGGAGGGAGGAGAGTAGAGGAAGGAGGGAGGAGAGGGAGGAGGGAGGAGAGGAGAGGAGGGAGGAGGGAAAGGAGAGTAAGAGGAGGAAGGAGGAGGAGGAGGGAGGAGAGGAGGGAGGAGGAGAGTGGAGAGGGTCCTCAACCCCAGTCTGGAGAGCAAGATGCTGGCGGCAGGTCCAGGGCCCACAATTAAAGCCGAGAGGAAAACATGGTCCTCCTGGAGGCCATCCGTGCCCGCCCCGTCATCACCTCGGTGGTTAGGGAAGTCAAGGCTGGGCCCAGGGCTAATGCTTGGCAGCAGGTGGTCGATCTGGTCAATGATGTGGCTGGCCGTGGACGGAGTCTGGGGTCCATTAAGCACCGGTTTGACGACATCAGGGCCACGGTGAGGAAGAAGATGGCGCAGGAGGACGAGGGGCGGAGGGTCAGGTACCTGGGACATGAGGTTATTGCAAGGGCCATACTTGCACCCTCCGCCGCAGCTGGAGCTTCAGGCCCGGTGGAGCAGCAGGACCCAGCCTCCATGGCAGGTGAATATGACATACAGCAACATGCCACCACATGTGCATCACACACACTACACATCTACATGACACTGACATGTCAGCTCCATGAAATTAACAAGGGATAGATGGATGCATCATTAAATTCATGAAGCTAACAAATCACTGTCATTCCTGGTCACCACAACAGTAATCAAGCAATAGAGCAGGTGTGTCCAAAATCGGTCCTGGTGGGCCACACACATGCCTGGATTTGATTAACCCTGCTGTGCACAGGTGAGTCAATCGCTTCTTCAGTCATCCTGATTGACTCACCTGTGCACAGAAAGGATATCTTCCAATCCAGGAAAGAGTTTGGACACCCCTGTAATAGAGTCCATGTATTGGTGTGCCCGTTCAGCCTATGCGCTACAGACAGCAGCCGTAATACAGATAGCGTGAGCCGATAACCATCAAGAATAGAAACCTAAGAATAGATAACAGCTAGTATAAGATAGCTAATCAGAGTTGCAAAGAGGAGAATCAAGGCTAGATGTCAGATAATTAGAAATGAACACATATCAATGCGCTAATCAACATACTAATGACATGTACCTTTCTTCTCTATCTCTCAGCATCCAGGAGGAGCTCTGGGTCCTGTGACCAGGCAGAGGAGGCAGGGCCATCGGCCCTGTACCAGGATCTTCCAGCACAGGGGGAGGAGGAAGGAAGTTTGGAGGGCCCTGGGTCGGAGGATGGGCTGGTCATTGACCTTGCCAGTTCTACTGGTACAAGCCCTGGGACGATGCCCATCCTCCAAAAACTTGCTCTGGGGCCCTCCCACGCCCTTGGGACAGCACCTCCTTCCCCACACAGTGTGCTGGCCTGGTCGCCACCAGGCACATTGTCACCCCAGGCTCCAGCTGTGGACCTCCCCACTACACCTCACCAGGCCCACCCAGGCGTGTCGTTGCCGCAGAGCCAGGCTGTGCTGGTGGAGATGCTGGCTGTCATGAAGGAGCAGCTGGCAAGCTCACAAAGGATCGAGGCGAGAATGCAGGAGATGACAGCCAGCCAGCTCCGGATGGAGGCCAGCATCTCTGGCCTCCGGTCGCATATGACCCACAGCCTGGCCAGGCTGTCCAGGGAGGTGAGGAGTCACCACATGACAGCGGAACACCTTGAGGACAGGCTGCTCAGACAGGAGATGGTCCCCAGCCCGACATCAACAGGGGATCTCCCAATCCCCCAGTCAAGAGCAGCCTGGACCCTCCTTTTCTCCCATGTTTCCGCCACCGGCCAGACCACCGCTGCCTGGCACCGAACCCCCCCCCCCCCCCCCCCCCACCATCACCACCAGAGGGGAGACGAAGGATGGGCACAGGTGATGTGGGTCCTGGGCCCAAGCGGAGAAGGACATAGGGCCTCATTCAATTGCAATGTGGCCGATTGCTCAATTTTAGCACAGAGCATATTTTTTACAGATGTTTGTAGTTAGTGAACTTCTATCCAAAAGCAAGGTCTTCACTAACTACAAACGTCTGTAACTAAATATATGCTCTGTGCTTATATAGAGCCCTTTTCAATTGGTCAAATCACAATTGAATGACGCCCATAGGGTCTGCAGACATGTTTTGGCCTTCTCAACAGCACTCCTCAGTGACCATCAATTGGTGACAGGTTAAACAGAACACAAAGGGCCTCATTAAAATGTGATTTGGTCAATTGAATAGGGCTCTTTATAAGCACATGGCATATATTTTTAAACAAAGTTTTTAGTTAGTGAACTTCTATCCAAAAGCTAGGTTTTCACTAACTAAAAACTTCAGTAAAAATTATGCTCTGTGCTTATATTCAATTGGCCAAATTGCAATAGAATCAGGCCCAAAATATACCATCACATAGGCCAAGATCCAAAGATCTGGAGCTGGGCTAGATTAAGTTAGTAGTGTGACCAATAAATTGTCACTAAGGAGTGCTGTTGAGAAGAGATGCTGCAGTCCCTATGATGTTTTCAGGCCGTATTTCGTAGGTTTTGTCTTTTTTAGCTTCTTTCTTTTTGTTTTTTTTAGGTCCATGAAGGCATCTCCTGCATCTGCAAGCATTGTGGAGGAATTATATGAGGTGTAAGGTTTTCCCAGTGACTCTCAGGTAGACATGCCTTCAATGGCAGCCCCCTTAACATGTAGCTCCCACAATCTTACAGCTATCATATTGCCAGATATCTCAGACATGATTGTTGTTAGCTTAAATGTAGACTAATACCACTATGGCGGTGGACTTGCAAAGTCTCACAATTGCATGTTAATGACAGCCAGCAATAATATATGCACTAGTGAAGCATGTGATCCTGACCTCAATATCAGTCTGAGAACAGATCTTTGGGTCTGATGTAAGTAACATTGAATCTGGCTGCTGACCATTGTGTCCTCTCCATAATAATGGCTATTTGCCCATATTTCTGATTATCCACAGACCTAACTAATGGTTAGTAATGCTTGCAGATGGGAATCAGGTGAGTTGGTATATTGGTACAGTATTTAGAACTGTACTGTACATACATCGTGATTTTTTTTTTTTTTTTTGGGATCCTCTTCCGCCTTTTTTTATTTGACCACTTATTTCAGATTTTTGTTTGGTCAACACACTGTATGTGTGAAACTGGATTGGATTACACAGTCCAGAGGTTGAATTATCTGTTTCATTGAGCAGATCTAGTTACAAGTTGTAAGTGCTATGCACATAAATGGTTTCTTCAGTTAAATGGAGAGATTTCTGGTTCCGGTTGCAGCGGTGTAGTGCCCGCCTGTGACCCTGGTAGGTGCTATGCATCATGCTTATTCTAGACTATTAGGTTGACCCCTGTAGGTTTCCCCTTTTTTCCAGCCTCTTGTTTTTCGAGGACCCGCCCACACCACACCCATGATATTAATGCAGTTTTGACCACTGCTGATCGTGGTCTGTCTAGCAAATAAAGCTTTGTTATACTGTTATGTGAATGCACACTCTTGACCACTGCTGATTGTGGTCTGTCTAGCAAATAAAGCTTTGTTATACTGTTATGTGAATGCACAATCTTGACCACTGCTGATTGTGGTCTGTCTAGCAAATAAAGCTTTGTTATACTGTTATGTGAATGCACAATCTTGACCACTGCTGATTGTGGTCTATCTAGCAGATAAAGCTTTGTTATACTGTTATGTGAATGCACAATCTTGACCACTGCTGATTGTGGTCTGTCTAGCAAATAAAGCTTTGTTATACTGTTATGTGAATGCACACTCTTGACCACTGCTGATTGTGGTCTGTGTAAAAAATAAAGCTTTGTTAGACCTTTCTAACTGTGTCCGTGTGTTATGAATATTTTTGGTTCTGTGACATCCACATGCATTACATTAGTGTCACATTCCTATAAATGTAAACTGATGAGCCATAGTTAACATGCAATAGATCAATACATATAAAACTGTTGAGGAGTCAGAATAGCTTTAGATATCATATGATCCCAAATATCATATCGACTACTAATATAGGGTTAATACCCATGACAAGTCTGATTAGCGATACTGTGGAGTAGGAACATTCCCCTGAGGGCATACAATGAATAGGACAGGTGACACTGGAGTGGTTTTCCAGTTCCTTCTCTAGTTGATTGGTATTAGTCTGACCTCTCTGCTAAGACGTACCCCCTTACACTGGCCCTATGTAGTATAGCTCACAGCTTCATTGAAGTACACAAACCCCTTCACCAACATCACTTAGCATATGTATGAATACAGTTAGTTGCCCAATAATGAACATGCATTGGCTAAATATCCTTTGGTTATCATATGTTGTAATGGTCATGCACATGCCAATATGACAAACCATGCTGCAACATGCATAATATGATTAAAGCCACACTACCCAATTCAATAGTAAGAGTAAAACATGAGTCAGGTCATATGAACCCTTTGCCACGCACATGAGCTCTATTGTGATCCCTTAAATCTCTATCTAATTGCATATACATCTCGCTCATCACATCTACATTTGGTAACACAATTATTTTGCTAATTACACTGCCACATGGCATATATCAAGTAGCAGGGAAACATTTTAATGTATGTTGTTCAGTTCTTCAGTTGTGTCTGACTCTGTAACCCTATGAGCTGCAGCACATTTAGCTAGGTCTCTGCCTGTGCTGTTATCCACGGTTTGCATGCTAAATATACTGGTGTGGTTTGTCAGTTCCTTCTCAAGTGGATTGGACCTTGTCTGATCTCTCTGCTATGACGTGCCCACCTACAGTGGCCCTACATGTTATAGCTCACAGCTTCATTCAGGTACACAAACCCCTTCACACCACTTAGCATTGCTGAAGGGGACCAGGGGAACATACACCACACATATCTACTCTGACCCATCAGGAAGGGCTGCAAGCACAAAGGGAGACAGTCCAGAGGCTCTGGGATCGACAGCAAACTCACCGCCATCAGGCATAATCTACTACGCCCATCCTAGTGGGAGCCATGTGCCAGGTGTCTAGTTATTCCCATTTGGTGAACTTCCAAACTGTTCTGCTATTTATCAATTTACATGGGTGAGGGTTGCTAAGTGGTGGTGTTGGTGAAGCAGCTTGTGTACCTGAATGAAGCTGTGAGCTACTGTAGGTGGGCAGGTCATAGCAGAGAGATCAGACAAATCCCAATCCACTAGAGGAGGAACTGACAACCCACTCCAATCTCTTTGGCATTCAAACTTTGGAGAACAGCACAGGCAGAGATCTAGCTGAATGTGCTGCAGTCCATAGGGTCACAGAGAGTCGGACACAACTGAAGAACTTAACCACATATATTGAAATATTCCCCTGGTACTTGATATATGCCAAGTGGCGGTCTGATTTGGCCACTATTTGTGTTCTCTAATGTGGATGTGATGAGCGAGATGTGTATTCTATCGTTGATCAACTATATAGCGTGCATCGAATGTGCGCTGTCATCTGCGCGCCGACACATGCACGCATCAACAACAGCAGGCCCGACAGGAGGCTAGCGGATCTAATGATTAGGATTAGGCTGTGGGGTGTAAGGGTTAGGATTAGGCTGCGGCTACAAGGGTTATAAGTGTTTATGGCATTAGGTCATATCACTTGCGCCCTTTCATCAACGTGCAGTAGTCAAAAACATTAGAACTGCGCAATGATGTGGGCCCGCTCATGTCAGCTACATGTTGTCAAAACACATTTGCTGTACACGCCAATGTTGGGGTGACATATTCTATTATAGGGCTTTTTTAGAGGCTTCAATGGAACCTCTATGTGTGTTGACCAATCAAACATATGAGGAATATTAAACTAATTTGAACAATTGTTAATTTGGAGGCTGTAATGCTTGGGCCTCCATTTTAGGGTTACAGGCTTAAACCATGCAGACTGCAAAAAACGTAACAAAATGGATACCTTCAACCTCCAAGCACGTACGGGCTTTAAGTACGAGCTACGGGCTTGGAGGACATGCGCCCTCCAAGCCCGCACGGGCTTGAATAAGGAGCTACAGGCTTGATCATTGAAGTCCGTGGGACTTGGACGGATTTTAAAATCAAAGTACAATTTGGCGATGTGCAAGCTTGAGAATGTTTTGCTATTAATCCTCATGCCCCCCATTATGTTTCCCATCATTTACAGTGCTTTGCAGTGCTGGATTGAATATATATTGGCTTCTACAATGCTTTGTTTGCGGCCCTCCACCTCTGAACCCGTACGGGTTTTAACAAGGACGAGCCCGCGGGACTACGGGACGGAAATTAACCGTAAATGATATATCAGATTTGGGCGATGTGCAAGCTTAAAAGGGTGTTGCTATTAATCCTCATGTCCCCCATTATGATTCCTAGCATTTACGGAGCTTTACAGTGCCATCTTGAATTTATATTTGCATTTACAGTTTTCTGACTTTGCGGCCGGAAAACAAGATTTACGGGTGCGGGAAAAACGCTTGCGGCCGTTTGCATGATGTGCGGCCGGCCGTAAGGAGTATATCCTTGCGGCGCTGTCCATTTGAATAGCAAGGTAGCAGTAGCTCTACACGGGGCCGGAAGATGGCCGCAAGGAATCGCAGCTTTGCGGCCATTTTACGGCCGTTAATAGAATGAGGCCCTTAGATTGTAAGTTTGCGAGTTTTCAATTGTGTGTCCGTGTCTTGGAAACAAGCTCTATGTACATTTGATTCTAAGCTCAAAAACAGGGCCCTCCATTCTTTATAAGGTGTTAAGTTTGTTTTTGCCATGTACTAAACCCCTGTACACCGATACGGAATATGTTGGCGCGATATAAATAAAAATAATAATAATAATAATAATAAGTAAATTACGGGCTTTCTTAAATCTTGCCAGATCATGTGATCATGCCCCCTGAAATTTGACTAAAAGAGCAGGGTTTGTGAGTTCAGGAATTGAGGTTGGAATTTGCAAGCTGGAGTTAAAAGAATATATAAAAGATAATTACGTTTTCCTGTTTAAAGTTTCTAGGGTTTGTAGACCCTTATCCCCACTGAATACCCATTGTATATGTAATTTTGTAATTCATATACTGTGATCCAATTATTCTTTGCAAGGACAAGTCTAAAAGGCCCATTGTCAAACTCAGGGCATTCAGCATTGAAGACCTCCTGCTGAATAATTAGGTTAGTTTACCTTACTATCTAATTAAGTTACCTTTTGTTACTCTGCACACAGAATAATTGAATTGCCAGGACCCTTTTGTTCTCCCATGTATACAAGTTCTGGTGTGTAAATAAAATGCCACTCTAGTAGCCTTTCTAAAAATGTTTCATTTCTGATAATAATTTTCCCTAAACTGTATAATATGTCACAGCGAGCTACGCAAAAACTCACAAAAGTCAGGGCTTTATAATACAAAACGTATAACTTTACCAGTGTTTGTTATTGATTGTTACAATAATAATCACTTTAGAGTTAATTTCCACTATATACACAACACATTTTATGACAATGGCAAACTGTCATGTTTTGGTTTCACCTTTTTCCGGTATTATTGTTATACAATATTTAATTGCATCAGTGACAGATTAAAAAGAGCTGAAATTCCCATAAATCCTAATCCTACTTGTCATGCTGCTTTTCTTCTTTACTTTTAAATCTAAAATACAATGTCCTATGTTTCTTTTCTCTGCTGAATGGGCCTAGGGCAGCATAAAACCTGAAAATGCCACAATATCCCTTATATTTCTAAGCACTTTTAAAAATGCAAAATCTATTTTTGTGTAAATTAATTCCAATTTTTAGACTCCAAGATATTAGTAAGAAAAGTAGATAACAGTATTGACCAAAGAATATTTATAATATTGTTAGTGGTCGATCAAAATTATGTATGATTTCTAACTGCATTCACTCAAATTTCTTGCTACAATGAGTTTGAGAAAAGGCAGTGAGCTATACAAATCCCATTCATAGCGAGTTTCCTATTCTAGTAGAGGGAAACAGATTTTGTTGATATAGAAATCTGGAGGAAATGGGTTTTCCTGTATTTTTTAACTATTCACACTTTGATTTCTGTTAGAATAATAAAACAAAAAAAACAAATAGAGGTGCTCAATCAGAGAACAAACTAACCTTAATAGTTTAGTTCTATGGACATGAAAACCCACTCTGAGAGCAATCTCTTTTAGCTCACTTGTGTCCTTCACAGAGAGAAATATCCTTAAGTTTATCAGTCTGGTCCCTTTCACTAGAGTGGTCCAGCCCTGAAACACCAGGCAATTCTACCCTGAACAGAAGAAACAGCAAACTCCAGAAGTACGTTTCAGCCTTCATTGGGCCTCGTTGGGTTTTTTGTTTATGCAATTGACCCTTAGGGATTAGTCTCCCTAAGGGTGATAGGGGAATCCAGACATGGACCCCTTGCTCACTGTGCCTTAGGGAGTTATCAGCTACACCTCACTGATGAGGCCCAATGAAGGCCGAAACGTATGTCTGGGGTTTGCTGTTTCTCCTGTTCAGGGTAGAATTGCCTGGTATCTTATGGCTGGGTCACTCTAGTGAGTGGGACCAGACTGATATACTACAGGATATTTATTTCTGTGAAGGGCACAAGTGAGCTAAAAGAGGTAGCTCTCATAGTGGGTTATCATGTACACAGAACTAACCTATTAAGGTTAGTTTGTTCTCTGATTGAGCACCTCTATTTGGGTTTTTTCTCTATTAGAATAATAGAATCAAAAGATTCAAACATAATTACATCAACTATAATAGGAATCAGGGGTTGAACAACCCTTACGTTTGTAAAACATACAATTATCCACTTTTCCTATTCTTAAATTATTATTAATATTATTCTTTATTTGTAATGTGTCAACATCTTCTATAGACCTGCACAAGGGTTAAGTACAAATTAAACAGTTTTAACACATTGCAAGGGAACTGATGGCCCTGTTATTGAGTTTATCAAATGTACACAGTGCTTTTACAGTCTAAAGAGATGAGTTTTTAGTGAGGTTTTGTGGCAAGAGGGTAGTCTAGTAGAGTGAGGCAAGGAGTTGCAAAGAATATGGGCAGTACAAAAAAGTCCTGGAGGTGGGAGTGAGAGGAGGTGATAAGAGAGGAGGAAAGAAGAAGGTCATTAGCAGAGCGAAGAGGGAGATTAGGAGAGGTGTGAGAGGGTGCATTGTTGCTGAGAGCTTTATACATTATGGTCATAATTTAAAATGTTATTCTAGAGGCTATAGAAAGCCAGTGGAGTGACTAACAGAGAGCTGATGCAGACACCGAGCCTTGAGTGTGGAAGATGAGTCAAGCAGATGCATTCAATATGGATTGGAGCGGGGACAGACAGGTGATGGAGAGGCCAGCAAGGATAGTCAAGGCGAGATATGATGAGAGAGTGAATTAAAATTTTAGCTGTGTCTTGTGTCAGATATTGAAAGATTTTGGAGATGTTATTTAGGTGAAAATGACAATGTTTTGGATTGATTGTATATGAAGGTTGAAAGAGAGGGCAGGGTCCAATACAGCCCCCCAAAAATGGTCCAGGGAGGTGAGAGTGATGATTGCATTATCCACAGTGAGTGAAAAATGAGGAGTAGAGGCTTGAGAAAGTGCCACCCGCAAGAGAAAAGAGTTAAAACAGCAACAAAGAAAACCGCACATGCATCATGGAGACATACCTTTAAAGTAACTCAGAATAGCACATCACATCTAAGCCTTTGATCTTTCACATCCACAAGAGTTACTATTGTAAATCGCTATTCATATGCTACAATTCCTCAAGCCCGCAAATGTTTTCAAACCCGTAAACAGTAAATGTAGAAGACAATCCTACGAGTACTAGAGAGAACCCGGAGGGGGTTAAACACCTGATCGTAGCTTTATAAAAGTAAATAAAAAATCAATACTGCACTGACGGTCTCATTCCTATTGGCTGTTTCTAAATGGGTAGTTATGGCCTTGCTTAATTGATCATGTTCCCGCCCTGAACTGCTACATACGATTGCATGGTTTACAGTTTTGGCCTTTGGCCCGTAACGTGCTAGCTTGTTCAATTGAATAGCACCTGATTTGTAGCAGACCGCGAGCCTGTAGCAAACCTGTAGACATACGGCCTGTTTACCGCAACATGTGGCCTGATAATTGAACAAGGCTCTTTGTCTTTTGCCTGCTTCCCAAGTGGAGCTCAATAAAGGAACCACAACCATTTCTCTGTGTGTCTATTTTAAAAGCTGCAAAACAGGCGCATTCTCTTGATTATTGCTGCAGTAGTAATTAACCATTATCTCCTGGTGTGAAATCTTCACAGATTTGTATCTTGCACCATCCTCTGCGGGGCACTCTTGTTGGTACTCACAGGAAGGAGGTTCTTTGTTTTTCTACACTTGGTTTTTGTCTGTCTTCCTTTTTACCTTTCACCCTGCTGGCTGCTGTTTCAAGTAACTGATATGTTATACATGTTTGCTGTTTATCCAAGCAAGTAAAGCCAAATATGGTTCTTCGCTATCTATGAGTGTCTCTTTTTGATGCATAACTAAAACAGAGAACAGTGTTACGGATCACAAGAGAGCGTAGTAATTGGATGATAAGAGGGTGTTTAACTGTGTCAAAGGCAACAGAGAGATCTAATAGAATTAGAATGGAAAAATGACCCTTTGACTTGACGGTGAATAAGTGATTAGTGACTTTTGTGAAAGCTGTCTCTCTGAAGTATTGGGGCCTTGTCAAGGACCCCTTTTTCTCAGCCTGGGTGTTGGGGCTATTGAGCCCTCAGACTTCTTGGCTCCAGCCACTGCATAAACTCCTCTATTGTATTTGTAAATCTCCATTGTCTGCCAGATTAAGGTAATCCTATCCGATATGTGCTAGAGACAGCAGAATGTGTATTGAAGATAATCAATAATCATATTGCTATTAGGGAACTGTTAGACCTCATGTGGAGTTTATCTCAGGTGATTGTCTGCCACACCCTTGCATTGTTGTGCTGTGTACACCCCCTCTAATAAATTAGTTCAGCAGAGACATATAGAAATCATATGTTCTCCTTATTTTGTTCCTGTTCTCCTGGATGGTTGTGATATTAAACATATCTCCACCCTACAAGTAACCTGTTCTGGTCACTACAACAGGAAGGTTACTGTGACTCCTGGAAGAGCTGATTCCTGATGGAGAGACTCTGACTGATATAGAAGCCAGATATGAGGGTGCTGGTGCTGAGATTTCAAATAACCCAATGGTCCTTGTTAGTAGATAACCTGTATTCTATAGCAGGTGGCTCTGGGCTTGTATAGCCCTTACTCTCGGATCATCACAGGCCTGAAACCAGATTGGAAGGGGTAAAGGAAGGAATTGGATTAATGAGTTGGGTAAGGCGATTGTAAACAACATGCTCAAGCAGTTTAGAAATAAGGGGAAGTAGACAGATAGGGTGATAATTAGATGGAGAAGCTTGAACAGAAGAGGGTTTCTTAAGATTGGTTCTAATTAGGCCATGTTTTAAGGGTGATGGAAACTTTCCAGTGTTAAGGGAAAGGTTAAAAAGATATGTGAGAGCTGGGATACGTGTGGTAGAGAGGGGAGGGGTCAGAAGTGATGGAATAGGATGATGTTGACAAATTGTAAGATGAGAAGTTGATAGATGACTAGAGACTTCATCCTCAGTTACAGGGCCAAAGGAGTTCATAATGGATTTATGTATAGGGGATAGCTTATTATTTAAAACCTAGATAGAAACTGTGTAACCATTAAGATTGCAAAGTTGTCTGTTCTAGTTCAATAATGGATAATCATTGTACTGTAAAGGTCAGTAAATACAAAGTAGCACTTTTCTAAGAAAACAGACATCATTGTTCATTATGAGATAAAGCACACGTTAATGTATTCATAAAAAAAAACATTTATAACTACTACATCAACAGATTGCCACTTTTGTGTTACAAGAAGAGACTTGCAATAAAGATTTCATAAAACTGCATTATAGTTACATAATCACATAGTAATTGAGGTTGAAAAAATACTTTTAGTCCATCAAGTTCAATCTTTTACAATCTCCTCTTATCTGAAGTATTCTGATTAATCATTAATAGTTAATTGATTAAGAGGAAGGCAAGCAGAAACATTTTTGTCCAATTAACAAGAGCTATTTGTCTCAAAAGGGAAAAAAAAAATTCCTTCCTTACCCCAGATACTGGCGTTCGGACTCAGTACTCTCTAATTTACCAGGAAACCCCTGAATGCCCTTTTTATTTAGAAATATATCCAATCCATTTTTAAAGTTATCTATCTAATCTGCTGTCACCACCTACTTTGGTAGAGAATACCACAGATTAACCACCCTTACTGTAAAGAACCCTTTTCTTTCCTGGCACAAAAAGTTCACTTGACAAAGTCTTATATTGACCCTGGATATATTTATATAAGGTAATCATATCCACTCTTAGATTCCTTTATTCTAGAGAAAATAAGCCTAATTTGATTAGTCTTTCTTCATAACTTAGCTCTCCGTTCCCCTTTTTAGTTTTGTAGCCCTTCTCTGTACTTTTTCCAGCTCTAAATTATCCTTTTTATGAAGTGGTGGCCAAACTGATACTCCATATACCAACAGCCTTATTAAATTGTGATTTGGCCAATTGAAAAGGGCTCTATATAAGCACAGAGCATATATTTTTACACATGTTTTTAGTTAGTAAACGTCTATCTAAAAGCAAGGTCTTCACTAACTAAAAACTTCTGTAAAAAAACTATGCTCTGTGCTTATATAGAGTCCTATTCAATTGGCCAAATCGCAATTTAATAAGGCTGCAAATCTGGGCATAATAGGGATTTGTAAAGTGGCAGAATTATATTTGCTTCCCTGGCTTCTATACCCTTTTTAATGCATGCTAATATTTTATTTGCTTTGACCTTGAGCTCTGTTACCTAGGCAGTTGTCCACAAGCACTCCCAAATCCCTTTCAATATCCGATACCCCGAGATTTACTCCATTAAGATTATACTCCATTAAGATTTTTTTTATAGAGCAGCAGGTTTTTTGATGTGGAGGCCCTTTTCCGTGGGCCGAAAATGAGGAATCAGAGTTTTTAAGCAAGACTCAAGACAATATTGTCACAGATCATTGCTAGAGGTTCATCACAGGGTGGATAATTATGATATTCTACCCTACAGGCTTAATATTTTTATTTGTAGATTTTTGTTTTATCACTATTACTGTTATCATTTTGTTTGTATTTTTTGTCTTTTTTATTTTTATGTAGTTCTTTTTTATATAATATTTTTTTTTATTTTCTTGTTCAATTTATTCAGTTGGGATTTTGTTAGGAACTATTTTACCCTTGTGAACCCTCCTGGGTGATTGGTTCCATGGGGGCTCCATGGGGGTCCATAAGAATCTTGATGGTAGGGGGTTTATGTTAGGTGCCATGGAGATTTATAAGAACCCCATAGTTATGCATAGATGCCCAATATGGATCTAAAACATTTTACCACCCACAATGCTTATATCCAGCATTGAGGGTTTCAACCCCTGCAGAGCAATATCTTTGATATTTAAATAAAAAAAATAAAACTATTATTTGCATACACTGATATATATAACATTTAGCATTGTATGGTGTATATTAATGGATGAATATTGATTATCCTATTTCATTTAAATATAACATATACTTTAACAGGGGGCTAAAAGCACGCAAAGATAAATATAAGCATCGCTGGGGGTAAAAGGCAGAGTTAGGGTTTAGAAAATCTGGAGGAGTTGGATTTAAATGGTAGATGCAGGTTACACGTGCAAAACATATCTATAGCACCCTTTTCACTATAACTCCAGGAGTTAACATGGGTGAGGGGGCTTTAATAAATTGCACTATAAAATGAAAAGCTGGATCGTGGGTTAACTCGGACTATCACTTACTACTATGGTTGCAAAAAAAAAGGGAAAAAGCTGAAATTAGAATGCAAACAAGGTCCATCTTCATCCTTTTTTGGTAGAATTGTATCGAGGGAAATAAAACTGATGATGTTAAAAAAGAAAGTGTGATGATGTGAACAGACCCATCACTGGTGTAAAGAAGCAGACTTGTATATTGTATAACTGACTAGGAAAGTCAGTTATTAGCTGAGAATAACTTTATAATGCATGCCTGAAAAAGGAGTGGATCTATCCTGTTATGTGTACGTGAAGCGCACCGCTGACGTCCCAATGTAGCTGCCTCTAAGTGGCTGGTAAGTGGTTAGGGGTTTTCGGGTTAGGTTTAGAGGGTGGCTTAGGGTTAGGGTTAGGAAGTTACTTTGAGGGGGTTAGGGTTAGGCTAAGAGGGTTAGGAGGTTAGGGCCGGCAAGGGGTTTAGGGGCTTAGGGTTAGGGGATTAGGTTTAGGGTTAGGGCCGAGAAGTGATGTAGGGGGTTAGGGTTAGGGCTGGCAAGGGGTGTAGGGGGTTAGGGTTAGAGGATTTGGGTTAGGGGTTAGGGTTAGGGCCGGTAACTGGTGTAAGACTTCTGTGTGTCTGCAGATAGTCTGCGCTAGGCTTTCTTCTGGAAACAGATAATTTTCAAAGTGTATGCCCTGGCAGCAGCAGCAACAGCAAAAGTTTCAGGCCCAAACATAACAGCAGCAGCAGGATTTTGAGGCTTAGCTGTTGCAAGTACTGATGAATAAAACTGAGCAATAAAAGGCTGCAGGAATCTCCAGGGACCTTTACAAATGCCCAGGAGAAGATGGGACCAGAGGATGATGATGAAGCTTACTTGACTGAATTTGAGAGATGTGTTACTGTGGCCCAATGGCATCAAAACAATAAGACTGGCTCCATTTCTAACTGGCGAGGTACAAGCTGCTTATTTTACTTGGGGGAGGAGGAAGCTTGTGACTATGATATACTGAAATCTGCTATACCAACTCATCTGATTCTTATCAATCTATTCTTGCAGATGCTGGTGCCTATCTATCTAGTTAAACCAACTCCTGATTTTGTTCTTGCAAGGTTTCAATAAGAGTATACAGTACATTTTGTTTCATGAAAAAGAGTCTGGAACATATCCAATTGCATAAAGATATTAAAACAAATAAGTAAAAAAAGATAAGAATAGATGATCTGTACATAGGTGTCAAGCCTTGTTACAAATTGACAGTTTATGCAAATGTCAATAGAAGTCTACACAGAGTTTACTTGACATTTCCATTTGAGGCTCTCAAAGATGTGAATCGATTTATTAACTTACTTAAAGGACAATTGTTATGCCCTAACAACATGAGCTACATGTTTTAAATAGTTATTGATAATTAATAACATTCACTGGGGTTTTTTTCTGTTTGCCTTCGTCTGGATCAATTCATATTTAACAATTATTCTGCATATTGCAGATCAGAGGATATCTAAAATGGTTGAACGTGATAGACTAAAAGTTTTTTTTCAACCTTAATTACTATGTAACTATGTAATATATGCAATTATTTAAACCATTAATACTAACTTTACTTTAAACATTTAGGTTCAGCTGCTATAAGGTCAATGGGAGTTGGCTTTGCCTAGCAGTGCTTCTGTCAAATGTTCAGGTATAATGTTACACTAACAGTGATCTCACTTGGCTGAAAACGTATTGGGTTAAAGTGGTTTCCTTTGCACCAAGCTTTTTATTTTCGGGGGGGGGGGGGGGGGGGGGGCGGTAGGCAGCATATTAATTATTATCTTGCCTCATCAGTTTAGCTGATATACAGTATATCATTTTCACAGATTATGAATGCATTAAATAGAGTAAATGTATGAGAGGATTTTTTTTTTGATGAAAAATACCAAAATAGGCACATGAAGTTGTAAAAATTCTCACATGCTTAGTGCAGCACCTGAAGTCTGCCCTCTTGTATAAATCATATGAGTTCCTACACTTCCTTGTACATCAATTTTCTTCTTTGGTTCATTTACCGGCTGTTCCAGCTAAAGAAAGTAAGTGAGTAATAATAAGCGCAATGAGACTGTAAGAGTATGTTAGTGAGGCAGTGCATGCATGTGTCTCTCTACCTGTCAGCTTGTGTTTGTGATGCTACTTGTGTCTGATTTTTGTGTGAGTCTCTGGCTCTGGTGTCTTTGTGACGTCACTGTCAAGTCTGGAGCGCAATGCTACACACCAGCAGATCACATACAGTGACTTGCAAAAGTATTCACCCCCTTGACTTTCTACCTATTTTGTTACATTGCAGCTTTAAGTACAATGTTTTGGTAATCTGAATTTTATGTAATGTATCACAATACAATAGTCTAAGTTGGTGAAGTGAAATGAGAAAAATATATACATAAAACTATTTTTTAGAAATAGAAAACAGAAAATTGGCATGTGCATATGTATTCACCCCCTTAGTTATGAAGCCCATAAAAAGCTCTGGTGTAACCAATTACCTTCAGAAGTCACATAATTAGTGAAATGATGTCCACCTGTGTGCAATCTAAGTGTCACATGATCTGTCATTACATATACACACCACTTTTGAAAGGCCCCAGAGGCTTCAACACTTAAGCAAGAGACACAACTAACCAAACACTACCATGAAGACCAAGGAACTCTCCAAACAAGTAAGGGACAGTGTTGTTGAGAAGTACAAGTCAGGGTTAGGTTATAAATCAATATCCAAATCATTGATGATCCCCAGGAGCACCATCAAATCTATCATAACCAAATGGAAAGAACATGGCACAACAGCAAACCTGCCAAGAGACTGCCACCCACCAAAACTCATGGACCGCACAAGGAGGGCATTAATCAGAGAGGCAGCACAGAGATATAAGGTAACCCTTGAGGAGCTGCAGAGTTCCACAGCAGAGACTGGAGTATTTGTACAAAGGACGACAATAAGCCGTACGCTACATAGAGTTGAGCTTTATGGCAGAGTGGCCATAAGAAAGCCATTACTTTGCGAAAAGGCATGTGGCAGACTCCCAAAATGCAAGGAGGGAGGTGCTCTGGTCTGATGAGACTAAAATTGAACTTTTCGGCCATCAAAGAAAACACTATGTCTGGCGCAAACCCAACACATCACATCACCCAAAAAACACCGTCTTTAGCAGCCGGGACTGGGAAACTGGTCAGAGTTGAGGGAAAGATGGATAGTGCTAAATATTCTTGAGTAAAACCCGTAGCACTCTGTGCATGATTTGAGGCTAGGACGGAGGTTCATCTTCCAGCACGACAATGACCCCAAACACACTACTAAAGCAACACTTGAGTGGTTTAAGGGGAAACATGTAAATGTGTTGGAATGGCCTAGTCAAAGCCCAGACCTCCAACCAATAGAAAATCTATGGTCAGACTTAAAGATTGCTGTTCACAAGCGCAAACCATCCAATTTGAAGGAGCTGGAGCAGTTTTGCAAGGAGGAATGGGCAAAAATCCCAGTGGTAAGATGTGGCAAACTCATAGAGTCTTATCCAAAGCGACTTGGAGCTGTGATTGCCTCAAAATATTGACTTTAGGGGGGTGAATAGTTATGCACATTGACTTTTTCTGTTATTTTGTCCTATTTATTGTTGTCTTCACAATAAAAAAAAAATACATCTTTAAAGTTGTGGGCATGTTCTGTAAATTAAATGATGCAAATCCTCAAATAATCCATGTTAATTCCAGGTTGTGAGGCAACAAAACATGAAAAATGCCAAGGGGGGTGAATACTTTTGCTAGGCACTGTATATAGTTGTGGTACTGCGAGATGTCGTCACGCTTTGTGACTCTCACAAAAGCAAGGCTCACAGTTGCGAGACGACAACTGGCGCTTGCAAAACTGGCCCCTGCCCCACTAATGTAGTACAGGTGGCCACATCACGCCTAAGTGACAGGGGCTGCAATGAGCCCCTGTGTCTCCTTCCCTCTCGCCCTCCCCTGTGTCTCATACCCCCCTTTTCCATTGCCCTTACCTCCTCCCTGCCCACCAGATGCTCCCTCTGTCCACCAGATGCTCCCTCTGTCCCCCTGATGCTCCCTCTCTCCCTCCAGATGCTCCCTCTGTCCCTCTAGATGCTCCCTGTGCTCCCCCTTACCTGCAGTTTCATTGGTGGTTCAGTGGAGTTCCACCCTTTCTAGCGTGTCCTGTCTGTAGCTTGGGAACTCCACTCAGAGCTACGTCGCCACACTGGAGACAGGACAGGTGGGACTCCACTGAACCACTAATGAAACTGCAGGTAAAGGGGGACAGAGGGAGCATCTGGGGGGCAAGGGGAGGTAAGGGTAACTGAGAGAGGGAGGTATGAGACATAAGGGAGGGCATGGGGGGGTTTGAGACACAGGGGAGGGTGTGGGTTATGAGACACGGTAGGGTGAGGGATGTATGAGACACAGGGGAGAGAGGAGAGACAGGTGGGGGGGGGGGAAGAGACCCAGGGGAGGGGAGAGAAACACAGGGGAGGGGGGAAGAGAGACAGGGGAAGGAAGAGGGGGGAAGAGACACAAGAGAAGGCAGAGAGGGGAAGAGAGACAGGAGAGGGGAAGAAAAGACACAGGGGTGGGGGAGAGACATGGGAGGGGGTGAGAGACACAGGGAAGGGGGAGAAGACTCAGGAGAAGGGAGAGGGGGAAAGAGAAACAGGAGAAGGGAGAGGGGGAAAGAGAGACAGAGAGGGAGAAGGTGAATACACAGAGAAGGGAGAGGGGGAGAGACACTGGGAGGGAGAGGGGGAGACACACAGTGGAGAGCAAGGGAGGGAATGAGACCCTGGGGAGGGTGAGGGGGTGTATGAGACACAGGGGAGGGCGAGGGAGGGGTGTATGAGACAGGGGAGTGGGGAAGAGACACAGGGGAGCGAGAGGAAGGAAAGAGACACAGGGGAGGGAGAGAGGGGGAAGATAAACAGGGGGGAGGGGAAGAGTCACAGGGGAGGGAGGAAGAGACACAGGGAAGGGGAGTCAGACACATGGGCAGGGGAGAGAGATGCAGGGGAGGTGGAAGAGACACAGGGGAAGGGAGAGAGGGGAAAGAGACACAGGAGGGTGAAGAGACACAGGGGAAGGGAGAGAGGAAGGGAGAGGGGAAAGATACACCAGAGAAGGGAGCGGGGGAAAGAGACACAGGGGAGGGAAAGAGAGGAAGAGACACGGGAGGGGGCAAGAGACACAGGGGAGGGGGAGAGATACAGGACAAGGGAGAGGGGGAAAGAAGCACAGGACAAGGGAGAGGGGGGAAAGAGAGACAGGAGAGGGAGAGGGGAAGAAACAGGGGATGGAGAGGGAGGAGACACACAGGGGGAGGGAGAGGGGGGAAGAGACACAGGGGGGTAGAGACATAGGTGAGGGGGGGGAGACAGAATGGAGGGAACGAGGGGGAGAAACAAAAATGTATAGAACTCCCTCATGCCATCATTTTTGACGGGCAAGTTGCTAGTAGTAAATTAAAATAAAAGCCAGTATAAATGAGTGTTAAGTAATAGACAATATTGACCAGCTTATGTAGGCAACATAAAGCCACAGAATTAGCAAGGGTAAAACAAGTGGGTCCAATTAAGGATACCATAAGGTTTACTATATTGGCCCACAAGGTACTTAACGAATATCAGATTCATATAGTGGTTCTATAAAATGCTAACTGAACCACAAGGTATTTAAAAGCTATTTAACTCACAAATACAGTAGCTCTATAAAATGGAACCATGCAGTGGTGTTGCTAGACCATTCTCCGCCCAGGGCTGTCCCCAAGCTTTATACATAACTCGAAAATTGCCCATCAAAAATGACGGGAGTGAAACCTGGCAATAGTGTTTGCCACATAATGCGAGGCTATGGGCCGTCTCCGCAGTTTTTAAATCCTTGAATCTAGTTTTGCGTCCGTCGGGCTAGTTTTACGTTTTTCCGTGTTGCATTTTTTCGGCAGCCATTTTTTTTCTTGCTTAGTCAATTTTCGTTGTTAAAAAGAAAAGCCAAATATCCCTCAAATTAACTTGCAACCTCACTCACAGGCTCCATGTGCTGTGTGTGAGTGTGTAAGTTAATTTGAGGCATATTTGTTGTGTTTTTGAGGTCTTTGCAGTTCTGTGGTTCGGGCGGTAAGGTCGGATTTTTGCGATCTCTCTCTCTCTTCCTCTGTCTCCCCTTAATCTCTCTCTATCTCTCCCTCCCTCTTTATCCTTTCTCTCTCTCCTTTTTCTCTCTCTCTCCATAGCTCTCCATCTCTCTCTCTCGCTTCCTGTCTCCCTCTCTCTCTCTCCTCTGTCTCCCCCTGTTCTCCCTTTTCTCTCTCCCCACTTCTGTCTCCTCTCTCTCTCTCTCTTCCACCTCCATCTCCTGTCTCTCTCCATCTCTCTCTATCTATCCCTCTCCATCTCTCTCCGCCCCTCTCCCTTTTCTCTCTCTCTCCTTCCTCTCACTCTCTCCCCTCTTTCTCTGTGTATCTCATCTCTCCCTCTCTCTGTCTTTTCTCTCTCCCCTCCCTTCTCTCTCTCCTTGTCTCTCCCTCTGTCTCATCTCTCTTATTTCTCTCTCCCTCCCCTCTCTCCATCACCTCTCTTTCTCCCTCTCTGTCTTCTCTCTCTTTCTATCTACCTCCATCTCTCTCCTTCCTCTCTCTCTCTCTCTCTCTCTCTCTCTCTCACTGTCTCCTCTCTCCTACCTGGAGAAGAGGGATTTTTTTTATTTTTAAAAGGGGAGATAGGACTAAATTAGAGAACTGGAGGCCTATCACCCTTTTGAATGTTGATTTTAAAATCTTGGCTAAACTGATTGCTAATCAAATGAAACTGGTTATTGATAAAATTATCCACCTAGATCAGGTCTGTGGGTTCCCTGGAAGAGCCATAGTAGAACACCTCAATGTAATTCGAGACCTGATCTGGGAGCAGCAGGATAGAGGCTAGAGTTTAGCCATTTTATCTTTGGATTTTAAAAAAAGCCTTTTTTCAAGTTTTAAAGAAATTTTAATTCCCAGAACGTTTTATTTATACAATAGCTGTTTTATATAAGCTCTCTTCCAGTGAGGTTTTAATGAATGGCTTTTTATCCCAGCAGGTGGTTTTAAAGTCAGGAGTTAAACAAGGTTTCCCCTTGTCACCCCTGCTTTTCATATGTGCCATAGAACCTCTTTTATGCCCCTTAAGAAAATATTTGTTTATTCGACAAGTGCCATCCCTGGTGGAAGAGGCACACAGGTAAAGGCCCTGGGTTACATGGATGATATCAGCATTTATTGTACTAACCCAGAGTCCTTAAAGAGAGCAGTACGAGCAACAGAGTATTTTATTTGTGCCTCTGGTTTACAATTAAATGTTGGAAAATGTGAATGCCTCCCTATAGGGGAATGGGATACCAGCCAAATCCCAAATATCCCAATCCAGAGAGTCAAGAGAAAGATTCTGGGAATTGTATTTGATGGTTTAAAAAATGGGTTTAAAGGTTGGCACTCTGTTTTGGAGAAAATGGAAAAAAGAGTAACATTGTAGCAAATGAGGCACCTGATGATGGAGGGGAAGATCTTAGTGATCAAAATTATGTTATTACCAATAATGCTTTATGTTTCCTTTTTATTTCCCCCATTGGACATTTACCTCAAAAGGATGACGTGGGTGTGTTTCCGCTTTTTATGGGGCTACAAAATGGAAAAGCTTAAAAGAGAGACCACCTGTAAGCCAAAGAACCTGGGAGGAAATGATGCGGCAAATGTTAAATTGTTTTTATATGTTCATGTTTTAACAATTTAAGCAAAGAGTGTACATTGCCCACCAGAGCCTTCCAACACCGTAGAGGTCTGGTGGCACATGCAAAATGTCCTCAAGATAGATGTGCAACAGACAAGACCATTCTGCACCTGTTTTGGAATTGTTTTTATGCACAGAAAGTGTGGCATTTGTCAGAACCACTTTTAAAATGGATCTTCAACTTGCCAGTTTTGGATCAGGAAGTGGTTTTATATGGCCTTTTAAATTGCCCCTCAGGTGACCAGTCGCAGGTTATAAAGATTATTATCAATTGTATTAAAGAATCCATATGGAAAGTGCGAAATGTTTTGCTTTTTAAACAAAATGGCCTGTCTCCCAAAGAATGCCTGTCTATTGCTTTAGCAGACATGTATGTATTTTATCTAAGAGACAGGAAAAACATGGGAGCCAAAGAAGCTGAAAAACATTGGCATTTTAATATGTGGAAAGCAGCATTTTGTGGCTAAAATAGTTTTATTGGATGTTTTTATCTTTTATTTTTGCACTGTTAACACATCTATGTAATGTAAACATTTTATGTCTAATTCCACGTGTATGATTTTGTGCTGTCTGCTTTTATGAAAAATCTAAGTTATTGTGATTTTATTGATTATTTATTGTAAAACTTTTATATTGATAATAAAAGAGTCTGTGATGCTTGTGAAGAAGTTTGTAAAGAAAAGTGAGGCAGTTGAGAAACTGCTGTCTTAAATATCTTAATGAAGAGATATGCTCCTAAAGAAAAGGGAGGTGACGTATCTTGAAGACATATGCTTCTAAAGAAAGGGGAGGTGATATATCTATAAGATATATGTATATTTCAGCAATAGTAGAGAAGATAAGCGCTATTACTGTATAACTGAAGTGGATGTTATGATGCCTTGCAGATGAAACCTTGTCAATAGTAATTTATACAAAAACCAGAAGACACACAAACTGTTTCAGACTGTAATCAGCTCAGGTTTGAGTATACATCTATTAGACCTTTTATAAATTACAACAATTAAAGCAGTTTCTGAGTTCTAACATAATTTCTTGAATACTGCATCTGAGTAAGAGCATTTTTAAGAGACATTGGCTGCCTTGTTGAATGGATTAAAAGAATCTGAAGCATCTGCTGGGTAGGTTTGGCCATAACAGATTTATCAAGCCTGACAATAAAAAAGCAGATTGTAACAGTAGTGGCTTCCAAATGAATCCATGGTGAATTGATAAGTAATATAACTTGCAATCAAAGTTATTGGTAGTGGTTTCCTAAGTGGGGAGACAATTGAGCTATAATTGCTGATACAGAAATCTCTTTAAAAGGACCATTTTCTTAATCCCTATAAAGAAGCTGAAATTCAAAATAAGATAATTGAATGGAACAAACATCTGAGAGAGAAATTCTTTATGCTGTAACATCACTGTATAACAAAAAAATAATAGTTATATAAGCCTGTGTAAAAGCTTTGGATACAGCAGTGGCTGTTCTAAATGAACTCAAGAGAGAAAAAATAGTCACCAATTACAAAGTTACAGGTACTGAGAGTGTTTACTAGTGTATGACCATGAGTATAATAGAAATCTTAATGCACCTTTGGTGTGAAATAAAGCTCAATAGAGGATTAATTGGGCTAAACTTTTTCAATGTCTAAGCCAAAGATATACAGCCTTATCAATTTGCAATTTGGCAAATTGCAATTGAAAAGGGCTCTATATAATCACATAGCATAGTTTTTTTACAGAAGATTTTAGTTAGTAAACTTCTATCCAAAACCAAGGTCTTCACTAACTAAAAACTTCTGTAAAAATTTTTGACTATGTGTTTATAGAGCCCTATTCAATTGGCCGGATCACAATTTAATAAGGCTGATAATAAGCAAGTTTGGGCTAGATCAAGATTTAACACACATTTTTCTTCAAATAAATGTACACAACTTAGCAAGTGCAACATGATATATCACAAAATAAATCACAGGACTGAGGTGTTATGCTTAATGGACAAATAAATAACATCAAAGGTTTAGATGGGTTGGGAGTTACGATTTTGACAACCACAGGGCATTTCAGCCTGTAACCCGCAGATCGTTTGCGAGTAGCTAAAAGACAAAAATTGAATAGCAAATTAGATTAAGGGCTTCATTATAGGCTCCAGTAACCAATAATTGCTCAACTGAATAGGGGCCGAGGTCTTATATAAGTGATACCATATGAGTAAATGACTATAATGTTTCAGCTCATAATCAATTGCTTGTAAAAGGAACAACTGTTTCAAATGTTTGACAAGATATTGTTCATTCAGCAGTATAGATATTGTAATGGTTTAGGTGCAATAATACTCTTGCTTGGAATATCATTATGAAATAAAAGGAAACAAAATCTGTGTGAAACAAATTAGTATGAAGTAAAAGAAACATCAGAGGCTGAATAGTGCTTAATAAATAAGAAGTCCCTCATATGTAAAATATTACAATTCTACCCAAGATACAGGAATTTATAATAAGGAGATAAAAAGGTCAACTGACAGTGACATCATAGGAAAAAGAGCAATACGAGTTCAATTTTAATTGTTCATATTTTAATTTAAGTTTTAAATGGTAAATAATCAAATCTATTTTTTAATAAATATACTACCCGCCTTTAAACTATGTAGAGATTGCCTGCAGTTGACAATTCTCATCTCTATATTTGCTTTTATATATTGTACTTGCTCCCATTATTTGGTTTCAATTATGAACGGTTGCTATGACAACAAATCTGCTTAAATAGCCGTGCCGACATACTGTCGGTAACCCCTGATGAAATGTTCCAGAAACGTGCGTTGGGTTGCACGCTACGCTACGTTATACCTCATCGCCCATCTATGACGTCTATGACATCTCTAGCCGCATAGTGGACACAAGGCTAGCTAGGAGCCCCGTTCCTCAACCAATATGGGTTTATGACCGAGTATCACACATTTCAATTCATTGAGTGAGTCTATACCGTCCCGTAATTATAGTTAATTTAGTTAGTGAACTTCTATCCAAAAGCAAGGTCTTCAGTAATTAAAAAATTCTGTAACAAAATATGCTATGTGCTTAAATAGAGCCCTTTTAAATTTGCCGAATCGCAATTTAATAAGGCTGTATGTTTTTTAAAAATAACGGAAGAGACAAGATTTGTATTATTTGGGAGTGAAAAAAAGGTAAATTATATTTTATAATTTTAAATCTTTATTTTTCTTATTTTTTTATTACTTATATATGCCAATTACTGGAAGGATATCAGTTTAAACATTTTTAAAAAAGAAAGAAAGACACCCTTTTTAAACCAGATCTGGTTTAAAAAGGGTGTCTTTCTTTCTCTTTTTTAAATAACTAGGGCCTCATTCTATTAGCGGCCGCAGCCGTTGCGGGGCCGCAAGGACCGGCCGCAAGCTATTCTGCTATTCTATTCCCTTACAGCCGGAGGCTCCGGCAGGCTTGCGGCCGATGCCTTGCTATCTCTTGCGGCCGCTCGCGCCAGAGGAAAGCCTTTGATCTAAAACGGCCGCAAGAGTTTCGGCCGTAAGAAATTCCTATTTGCAATTCATTTGCTCCGGGAAACCTCTCTGCAAGGCTAAAAGCGAGCCGCTGCTTACTTGCAGGAAAGAGGTCCTGCTAGCACCAATTAAGCACATAAAATAGCTCAAATAAAGCCATCCTGCACTTTGAGAAGACTATAAAGGGATTTTAGGTGTTAGAAAAAATAGCACATAATTATCCTATACTCAAATCCGTAAAATATTTTATTTTTAATATCCGTAAAATATCCATGTAAAAAGTCCATAGGGCTTGGAGCACCTCAGACATGCACACGCTGCAGCCGGAAAATAAACAGTTAATTTGAACTCGGGTTTGGGCTGATGTGCAAGCTTGAGAGTGGGTTCCTTTTAATCCTCATGTCCCCCAATATGATCCCTAGCATTTACAGAGCTGTACAGTGCAGGCTTGAATTTATTTTTGAGTTTTTATATTTCACAGCTTACGGCCGGTTCCAAGATATGCGGCCGGCCGTAAAAGGAGATCCTTGCGGGGCCGTATAATAGAATCGCGAGTTAACTGAACCCCCGCAAGGAATCGCAGCCTTACGGCCGATTTACGGCCGCTAATAGAATGAGGCCCCTAGACATTATCTCTCTTATCACCTTTAGATGAGAGATAATTCAAGATTGTAATCAATATATAAATACTTGGAACCAACACCTATCATAGCTATTGAACTCTAGCAGTCCCTTTGTGTCCACATTTAGCACACAGCACTTAAAGATATTTCTTTACGGAGCATATGGCACTTTACTCATTTATTTCTATTAACATCTTATTGCGGTGCACAGTGCACTTTATCTTTATCAATTTGACTCACTATGTGCAATACATCCATATTGCTACTATTTATTTATTTATTTATAGCACTCAAGCACTTTTTTCACCTCTATCACCCAATATAGAAGTTCATTAACTAAAAACTTCTGTAAAAAAATATGCTCTGTTCTTTTCTAGACCCCTTTTCAAGTGGCCGAATCACAATTTAATAAGGCTGTTAGTTACAGACTAATACTTAAATTGAAAGTAAAGTTATTGCATATTGCTATAATAAATCATTAAATAGGAATGTTATTCATGATCAATGCTTTATTAAAAATACATAGCTTCTCCGACTACTACGCTACGACATTGCAGTATTTTTTTTTGTTATAATTGGTAGTATTATTGACTTATTTATTTGTTTTAAATGTTTGAAATAATAATTCGGAAACCTATTTACTTTGTTGCAGAACAGTTTAATACAGTTTCTAGAAGACTGGGGCCTTTCCTCTTTTTTCCCCACCAGCATTATGGCACGTTCACCACCTGTTGAATGAAATGTGTAGAATTTGTGTAGATGTGGTGAATGCCAGCTAAAGCGTGCTACTGATGTGTTAATACGGGCGCTGCACCTGTTTTAATGATATTGCACAATATTTAAAAAAAAATGTTTAACTTTGTTATATAATATTAATATATATATGAAAACATTATATGATTGTGAAAGAATTATAGAATGATTTATAGAAACATTATGAGTGTAAAGTAATTATTACATTATGTATAAAATGATTATTTCAATGTAAAATATTAATAAAAATATATAATATCTAGAAAAATTATTATAAAATAATGTATAAAAACATTATAAGAGTGTAAACTAATTATTAAATTATATATAAAAGGATTATTTGAATTTATTAATTTTAGGGTTAGGTTTAATGTTCAAGGTTAAGGTATAGGGTTATGGTTTAGGGTTAGGGGGTAGAGTTTAGGGTTAGGATTTAGGGTGAGGATTAGGGTTAGGGTTTAGGCATAGTTCTTAGTGTTAGGGTAGTGGCAGATAACACATTGGAAAATAGTGGTGCATGCCACTATTAAGCTATGGTTTAACCCTAAGTGCTAAGCCTAAACAATAAACCAAACCCTAACTGTAAATGTAACAACATCTTTTCTATTAAGAGTTGGGTAGTAGCAGATAACACATAGTAAAATAGTGCCACATGCACCACTATTTTGTTATGTGTTATCTGCCACTACCCTAAAACTAATCCCTAATCCCGAAGCCTACCCTTAAACTCTAACCTTAAACCTAAGCCCTAACCCTAAACCCTAAACCTATACATTAAATGTAACCTCAACCCTCACCTAACCCTAACTCCTAACCCTAATAATGCAGTGGTGTGCACTATCCAGCAGGTGGTATAGTGATGTTGGGCTTTTTGTTAGGGTTGCATTTATTGTTTATTGTTTGGTTTAGGGTTAAGGTTTGTGTTTAGGGTTAGGCTTTAGGGTTATGGATTAGGGTTAGAGTAGTGGCGTGTGCGACTATTTTGCTATGTGTTACCTGCAACTACCCTAACCTTAATCACTACTCCAAAACCCTATCTCTACTCCTATACCCTAACCCTATACCTAACCCTAATCCCAACCCTAACCATGCTGGGGTGTGCAATACCCAGCAGGTGGTTTAGTGGTGTTATTGTGTTGGGCAGATAATAGAAAAGATGTTGGATAAGTTTAAGCTTAGGGTTCGGTCTATTGTTTAAGGTTTAGGGTTGGGGATATGGATAGGTTTAGGGTTATGTTTAGGGTTAGGGATTAGGATTGGCCTAATGTTTCAGGTTAGTGTTAGGAGTATGGTATTGGTAGGTAAGAGAAAAGACAAGTTTAAATGGTTGGACATACATATTTATTAAATTGAAAGATGTTGCATTTTACACATACTGTACATTTTAAGTGTTGAAAAAAGATTTGTATTTATTTTGAAATAAACATATTATTAAACAGAGTATTGCAAGTAACAATGCTTTATTTTTCAAACACTGTTAGGATTATATGACAAAACATTTTAATTTTCAAACAGTATAAGAAATATGTTAAAATAAATGTATAACTTTGGGGTGAGTATTTACAATGTCTTGCAAAACTTCTAAGAATGGGTCTTCATCTGTGTTTAATATTTTGTGCCACACCAATGGCTTTTGTCTCTGAATTTTGCTTTGTGTCTGGTTTTCTTTGGAGAATCATTTGTAGGCTCACCTTTTATTTGAAATGATAGTAGTGCCAGGTTGTATATATTATTTAATTATTGGTTTTAAAATTTTGCTGGTTTAGGGCCTCATTAAATTAGAAAACGTTGTTAATTCGGTCCTCATAAAAATCATCTTAGTGCTGTTTGTGAGGACCGATGCCTCAATATGTTCCTCGCAGCCGCTATTGTGAGCAAACACCTAAAAACAGCTGAGAATAGCTCCGGGGAAAGCAACGTAGTAACATGTACCCATAAACCCATTGCGGTCATGATCAGGATCCCCGCTGCATTTAAAAATTTCAAATTTCCTGCCTCTGGTCCTTAAAGGTCCCATGGCACACTATTGGCCAATCCCGGCCGTGGGGGTACTGTAAGTACCCCAGTGGCAGCTAACATTAATCCCCCTCCATGCTGGGGTTAACCATCGGGACCCCCGCAGCCTCCACACATTAACCCTTGCAGCGAGGGTCCCGATCGGACCCCTGCAGCATTCAAAAATTTAAATTTCTCACCTCGCGGGTCCTGAAAGGACCTGCGCTAAATAAAAAAATAACCCCTGCTGTGGGGGAACTATAAGTACCCTCCCGGGACCTAAAAATAACCATATCACTCATGGGGCTCTATACAGAGCCCCCTGAGTCCTTAATTAACCCTTTCACTCATGGGCCTCTATACAGAGCCACATGAGCATCATATTAACCCCATCACTTATGGGGGTCTATACAGACCCCCATAAACCTCTATTTCACCCCATCAGTCCAATAGGGGTCAATTTAGACCTCTATAGGACACTAATTAACCCCTATAATAACACTATAAGTGCCATGATGGTCCTCCAGGACCCTTATGACTCAAAATCTAAGCACAACACTACACTATTAACCTTAACTATACCCCATTAAACCATATCAAACTTTGTTAACAGGGGGACTGGATTTATTTCTAATTAAAAATTCAGGGTTATCATGGATAATTAGAGAGGCAGTATTGATCTAAGGGAGAAGTCCGTCGTCAGTGTCTGGGATCAGGAGGGTTTTGATTTTTTTTTTTTTATACAACTAATTTATTAATAGTTAATCCGCATTTTGCAGATCGGAGGAGATCTTGAAAGGTTGAACTTAATGGACTGAAGGTCTTTTTTCAACCTTAAATACTATGGGCCTCATTCAATTGCGATTTGTCCAATTGAATAGGGCTCTATATAAGCACGAGCATATTTTTTTTACAGAAGTGTTTAGTTAGTGAAGACCTTGCTTTTGAATAGAAGTTCACTAACTAAACACTTCTGTAAAAAAAATATGCTCTGTGCTTATATAGAGCCCTATTCAATTAGCCAAATCACAATTGAATGAGGCCCTATGTAACTATGTAACTATATGTAACCCAATCTGGACCTAATAACCCTAACTGGGCCTATCTAACCCTAACTGGCCCTATTTAACCCCAAAATGTACCCAGTAAACCCCATCCTACCCTACCCTATTAACCCTTACACTACCCGCCCAACTCTAACCCTACACTATTAACCCCCCTCTACCTTGTTAAACCCTACACTACCCACCTACCGCCCTACAAGAAAATCCCTATAACCCCACTAACAACAGGAAAAAAATAAACCCACCTAATCACAGAAAATAAGAAAAACTAAAATTACACAAAATAAAAAAAGAACATTACTAATATTAAAAAAACCTGCTTTACCACAAATAAAAAAAAAACTAATAAAAGCTAAGTTATCCAAAATAAAAAAAGCTAAGTTATTCAAAATAAAAAAGCTATGTTATTCAAATGTAACCCTTTAAATACATGACATTTAACCCCCGAACTAGTAACATTAACCCCCTAACTAAAAACATTAACCCCCTAACTACATACATTGCAAAAACCCTAAACCTAACCTAAAATAGAATAAATGACACAATTACCTTGCCCAAATGTCCCTTCAGGGACGACAGTTTCCCTGCCACAGGTCGCACTCGTAGGAAAAAAAGAAACAATTATTACAAAAATAAACACAACATATAATTCTAAACATTCTAAATATAAAACTTCCATTTCCTCGATGTCCCCAACCTTCATGAAGTCTTCTTCATTTATGCCCTTGAAAAAAACTCTGCTGCTCTAAAAAAATTAAAAAACTAATGGCACCAATCAGCAACCAATCAGAAGGCGCAGATGCCTGCAGCCAATCACAATGGCAAACACCCCATGGGGGTGTATCTCATTCTGATTGGATGAAGGGCATAGTGCCTTCTGATTGGTTTACAAAAGTTTGACAGGTCCATTAGCCAATCAGAATGGGATATAGGGGTGTATTCCAGTCTGATTGGCTCACACTATGGCTGCTCCTGTTTGGCTGAAATTTGATTAACAGCATTTTCAGCCAATCACAAGGTGCCATTGCCATTTTTTGAACGGACGGGGTCATTGCAGAAAGGTACATTTAATATTTAGTATGTTTATATATTTATGTTAGGAGTTAATTTAATGTATTTAGCGGTTAATGTATGTAGTCAGCAGTTAATTGAATTTATTTAAGGGTTAATTTATGTCGTTAGGTTATATTGAATCTATTTAGGGGTTAATGTATGTTGTTATGGGGTTAGTGGAATGTATTTAGGGGTTAAATTGATTGTGGTTAGGGGTTAATGGAATGTAGTCAGGGGTTTAATTGATTGTAGTTTGGGGGTTGCTGGAATGTAGTTAGGGGTTAAATTGATTGTAGTTAGGGGGTTAATGGAATGTATTTAGGGGTTTAATTGAATGTTTTATTGTCTGTGATGTATGTATTATTGCATGTTTTATTGTCTGTAATGTATGTTTTTTTTTGGTAACTAAGCTTTCTTTATTTGTGGTAAAGTAGTTTATTATTTTTTTTGCAAAGTCGTTTTTTTTAATATTGCTAATGTCCTTTTTTTATTTTGTGTAATATCCTTTTTGATTTTCTTTAATTCTATTTTTTTACTTTCTATAATTAGTGGGGTAATAGGGATTTTATTAGGGTGGTAGGTAGGTAGTGTAGGGTTTAACAGGGATGGGGGATAATAGTGTAGGGTAGGATGGGGTTTACTGGGTCCAGTTAAGGTTAAATGTGACTAGGTAGGCTTACATAGGACTAGACAGGATTAAATAGGTCTAGATGGGGTTAAATAGGCCCAGTTAGGGTTAAATAGGTCCAGTTAGGGTTATTAGGTCAAGATAGGGTAAGATAGGACCAGTTAGGGTTAGATAGGCTTAGATAGGGTTATTGAGTCCAGATAGGTGTAACGGGGTATAGCATGGGTTAATGGGTATAGTTAGGTTTAATAGTGTAGTGTAGTGCTTAGACTTTGTGCCATGAGGGTTAATTAGTGTCCCATAGGGGTCTATATAGGGGGATATAGCCTAATGGGGATAATTTGTGTCCCATAAGGTTCTCTCTAGACCCTTATGAGACTAATGAGGTTAATTAAGGGCTCATGGGGCTCTGTATTGAGCCCCATGAGTGATAGGGTTAATTTTAGATGCCTGGAGGGTACTTATAGTACCCTGCGGCAGGGGATAAAAAATTTTTTAGCGCGGGTCCTTAAAGGACCTTTACTGTCCTTTTAGCACCCGCGAGGCGGGAAATTTCAATTTTTGAATGCTGCAGGGGTCCTGAGCGGGACAGATTGTGACCCCCCCTGTAAGGGTTAATGGGACCCCAGCTGCAAGGGAGGCTGTGAAGTCCTGCGGCGGGAAATTTACATTTTTAAATTGTTAATGTGGGTACACTGCGGGGGTCCCTTTAAGGACCCGCTGCCGAAAATGTAAAACCGATGGGAACCCCAGCATAGTAGGGGATCATTTTAGGTGTCGGGGGGGGCTTGTGTTTAGAAATCCCGATCGGGACCCCCGCGGCAAGCGATGATGTAGGGAGCCTGCGAGTTCATCTCGTAGGCTTCCACTTAATCGGTTCAGCCATTGGCTGACTCAAAAGCATTGCTATGTGTTTGACTAATTGAACTTGGCAGGGCCGTGCATGGAGCATAGGAAAAACTGGGCTACGAGTTGGGTTGGCTCACACGTTGCTCGCAGCCCTTCTAATTTAATAGCGTTGTAACTTTGTCAAATTTGAAGTATGTGGGGCCTAAGTGTAAACATTTTATGTACGTGGCTGGAATTTAATAGTGCTATTAGTCTGGAATTGCAATGAGAAAACAATCATGAGTTTTGTGACGTATTCCTCCAAATACTCATTGCTGTGGTAATATTATGCCAACGTTATTTCTTCTTTTTGCAAATATGCTTTCATGAATTTACACTGTGAGTCCAGGTCCTCCTATTATTGTAGGACTCCATACATAAATAAAAAAATATTTTAAATTATACTTTTGAACCTGTAAACCATGTATTTTGGGGCATCTCCATTTTGTTATTTTTATTAATGTTAATTTCATATTACTGTAGGACTTAAAGTGCAAATGCGTTCTGAACGTGAAAGTCCTCTTTTTTGCAAAAAATATATAGCTTCTTCTTGGTCTTTTATTAGTGGGAATAGTTGAAAAAAAATCATGGTATCTATCAAAATATAACAATTTATAACTGTATTTTTATAAATTTGGGAACATATTTATAACAATTTGTGTTAAAATATGTTAATTTGCAGTTATTTTTATTTTTAAATATTTTATTTTAAATATTTTATAACTATTTGTGTGAAAAGATGTTAGTTTTAAGTTGTTTTCTGAAAATACTTTATTTAAAAAAAATGTTAAATGTATTTTCTATAGTTTTTTGAATAATTTATTGGTTGCAATACTGTTGCAATGTATTGTGAGTGTTTATTAATGTATTTTATATACTTTTATTGGATTTTGTAATTTGAGTTACTGCCCAATAAATTTTCCCCAGAAGTATTTTACTCTTATTGGATATTGGAATTTAATTTAGGACAGATACATTTTACTCAGAAGTGTCACGCTAGTTAGAGTGGGCTAATGTCTAGCTACTGCACCCCTAGCATGCTTATTATGCTGCGGGTGGTGGTGCTCCGCAGAAAGGATGTCCATAGCCACGGAGTGGCAGGGATGAAACAAAAAAAAGTTAGTTGTCTTTTGAAAATGTTCACTGTCAGTTTAAATAAAGTCAAACAGTTATAAAATAGCACAATGACGCAGTCACGCCAATGGAGTGACGTCATCGCGTCAAAGACGCAATTACGCAATACACATAATTAAACCCGGAAATAAACTGGCTTTATAAGCCAGAGAGTCCAGCATTGAACATAGCCTCAGACGAAGGCCACGAGGATTGACGAAACGGCCCGTTGGCACTTATATCAGCAGTTATAGAGGACAGAGACTACTGGAGGACAAACCAGACACAGTCAATACGACGGGACAAGCCATATTGATACACATAAAGAGTAGCAATTGAACAGCAAATATACCAAGTGTGGCAAAGTTTTGCCAATACACTATACTGTTATATGTTATCTGCAGTTTTGGGTATCATTCATTACTTTTTGATGTTATAGCGTCCCAAGTGTCTTTGATATATATATATATATATATATATATATATATAGATACCTCCAGTTTATTTATGATCTCTGTTTCACTCTATATTTTGTTTTTTTAACATAAGTAGTGATGTCGTGAACATCAAATTTTCGGTTCGCGAACAGCGGACGCGAACTTCCATCGAATGTTCGCGAACGGGTGAACCGGGCGAACCGCCATAGACTTCAATGGGCAGGCGAATTTCAAAACCCACAGGGACTCTTTCTGGCCACAATAGTGATGGGAAAGTTGTTTCAAAGGGACTAACACCTGGACTGTGGCATGCCGGAGGAGGATCCATGGCAAAACTCCCACGGAAAATTACATAGTTGATGCAGAGTCTGGTTTTAAGCCATAAAGGGCATAAATCCCCTAACATTGCTAAATTGTTTGGAATAACATGCTTTAAAACATCAGGTATGATGTTGTATCGATCAGGTAGTGTAAGGGTTACACCTGCTTCACAGTAACAGACCAATCTCCCCGTTTAATGCACCGCAAACAACCGCAAACAGTCCCTTTGCACAACCGCAAACTCCCCATTTGCACAAGGTTGGATACCAAGCTAGCCATGTCCCGTTCCTTGTCCTCACTGATGTCATTGAAGGTCTCTTCCTCCACCCAGCCACCAAGGGTGCCCGAAAGGTGACAACAAGCCCCCTGGGACGCCTGCTGTGTTTGGTCTTCCACCTCCTCAAAGCCACCTTCCTCCTCTGACTCCTCTTCTTCAGACTCCCAGAGTCTGGGGGCTTCCACTGCCCAGCATGGAAGATTATACACAGGTCAATCACAATGGCAAACACCCCATGGGGGTGTATCTCATTCTGATTGGATGAAGGGCATAGTGCCTTCTGATTGGTTTACAAAAGTTTGACAGGTCCATTAGCCAATCAGAATGGGATATAGGGGTGTATTCCAGTCTGATTGGCTCACACTATGGCGGCTCCTGTTTGGCTGAAATTTGATTAACAGCATTTTCAGCCAATCACAAGGTGCCATTGCCATTTTTTGAACGGACGGGGTCATTGCAGAAAGGTACATTTAATATTTAGTATGTTTATATATTTATGTTAGGAGTTAATTTAATGTATTTAGCGGTTAATGTATGTAGTCAGCAGTTAATTGAATTTATTTAAGGGTTAATTTATGTCGTTAGGTTATATTGAATCTATTTAGGGGTTAATGTATGTTGTTATGGGGTTAGTGGAATGTATTTAGGGGTTAAATTGATTGTAGTTAGGGGTTAATGGAATGTAGTCAGGGGTTTAATTGATTGTAGTTTGGGGGTTGCTGGAATGTAGTTAGGGGTTAAATTGATTGTAGTTAGGGGGTTAATGGAATGTATTTAGGGGTTTAATTGAATGTTTTATTGTCTGTGATGTATGTATTATTGCATGTTTTATTGTCTGTAATGTATGTTTTTTTTTGGTAACTAAGCTTTCTTTATTTGTGGTAAAGTAGTTTATTATTTTTTTTGCAAAGTCGTTTTTTTTAATATTGCTAATGTCCTTTTTTTATTTTGAGTAATATCCTTTTTGATTTTCTTTAATTCTATTTTTTTACTTTCTATAATTAGTGGGGTAATAGGGATTTTATTAGGGTGGTAGGTAGGTAGTGTAGGGTTTAACAGGGATGGGGGATAATAGTGTAGGGTAGGATGGGGTTTACTGGGTCCAGTTAAGGTTAAATGTGACTAGGTAGGCTTACATAGGACTAGACAGGATTAAATAGGTCTAGATGGGGTTAAATAGGCCCAGTTAGGGTTAAATAGGTCCAGTTAGGGTTATTAGGTCAAGATAGGGTAAGATAGGACCAGTTAGGGTTAGATAGGCTTAGATAGGGTTATTGAGTCCAGATAGGTGTAACGGGGTATAGCATGGGTTAATGGGTATAGTTAGGTTTAATAGTGTAGTGTAGTGCTTAGACTTTGTGCCATGAGGGTTAATTAGTGTCCCATAGGGGTCTATATAGGGGGATATAGCCTAATGGGGATAATTTGTGTCCCATAAGGTTCTCTCTAGACCCTTATGAGACTAATGAGGTTAATTAAGGGCTCATGGGGCTCTGTATTGAGCCCCATGAGTGATAGGGTTAATTTTAGATGCCTGGAGGGTACTTATAGTACCCTGCGGCAGGGGATAAAAAAATTTTTTTAGCGCGGGTCCTTAAAGGACCTTTACTGTCCTTTCAGCACCCGCGAGGCGGGAAATTTCAATTTTTGAATGCTGCAGGGGTCCTGAGCGGGACAGATTGTGACCCCCCCTGTAAGGGTTAATGGGACCCCAGCTGCAAGGGAGGCTGTGAAGTCCTGCGGCGGGAAATTTACATTTTTAAATTGTTAATGTGGGTACACTGCGGGGGTCCCTTTAAGGACCCGCTGCCGAAAATGTAAAACCGATGGGAACCCCAGCATAGTAGGGGATCATTTTAGGTGTCGGGGGGGGCTTGTGTTTAGAAATCCCGATCGGGACCCCCGCGGCAAGCGATGATGTAGGGAGCCTGCGAGTTCATCTCGTAGGCTTCCACTTAATCGGTTCAGCCATTGGCTGACTCAAACGCATTGCTATGTGTTTGACTAATTGAACTTGGCAGGGCCGTGCATGGAGCATAGGAAAAACTGGGCTACGAGTTGGGTTGGCTCACACGTTGCTCGCAGCCCTTCTAATTTAATAGCGTTGTAACTTTGTCAAATTTGAAGTATGTGGGGCCTAAGTGTAAACATTTTATGTACGTGGCTGGAATTTAATAGTGCTATTAGTCTGGAATTGCAATGAGAAAACAATCATGAGTTTTGTGACATATTCCTCCAAATACTCATTGCTGTGGTAATATTATGCCAACGTTATTTCTTCTTTTTGCAAATATGCTTTCATGAATTTACACTGTGAGTCCAGGTCCTCCTATTATTGTAGGACTCCATACATAAATAAAAAAATATTTTAAATTATACTTTTGAACCTGTAAACCATGTATTTTGGGGCATCTCCATTTTGTTATTTTTATTAATGTTAATTTCATATTACTGTAGGACTTAAATTGCAAATGCGTTCTGAACGTGAAAGTCCTCTTTTTTGCAAAAAATATATAGCTTCTTCTTGGTCTTTTATTAGTGGGAATAGTTGAAAAAAAATCATGGTATCTATCAAAATATAACAATTTATAACTGTATTTTTATAAATTTGGGAACATATTTATAACAATTTGTGTTAAAATATGTTAATTTGCAGTTATTTTTATTTTTAAATATTTTATTTTAAATATTTTATAACTATTTGTGTGAAAAGATGTTAGTTTTAAGTTGTTTTCTGAAAATACTTTATTTAAAAAAAATGTTAAATGTATTTTCTATAGTTTTTTGAATAATTTATTGGTTGCAATACTGTTGCAATGTATTGTGAGTGTTTATTAATGTATTTTATATACTTTTATTGGATTTTGTAATTTGAGTTACTGCCCAATAAATTTTCCCCAGAAGTATTTTACTCTTATTGGATATTGGAATTTAATTTAGGACAGATACATTTTACTCAGAAGTGTCACGCTAGTTAGAGTGGGCTAATGTCTAGCTACTGCACCCCTAGCATGCTTATTATGCTGCGGGTGGTGGTGCTCCGCAGAAAGGATGTCCATAGCCACGGAGTGGCAGGGATGAAACAAAAAAAAGTTAGTTGTCTTTTGAAAATGTTCACTGTCAGTTTAAATAAAGTCAAACAGTTATAAAATAGCACAATGACGCAGTCACGCCAATGGAGTGACGTCATCGCGTCAAAGACGCAATTACGCAATACACATAATTAAACCCGGAAATAAACTGGCTTTATAAGCCAGAGAGTCCAGCATTGAACATAGCCTCAGACAAAGGCCACGAGGATTGACGAAACGGCCCGTTGGCACTTATATCAGCAGTTATAGAGGACAGAGACTACTGGAGGACAAACCAGACACAGTCAATACGACGGGACAAGCCATATTGATACACATAAAGAGTAGCAATTGAACAGCAAATATACCAAGTGTGGCAAAGTTTTGCCAATACACTATACTGTTATATGTTATCTGCAGTTTTGGGTATCATTCATTACTTTTTGATGTTATAGCGTCCCAAGTGTCTTTGATATATATATATATATATATATATATATATATATATATATAGATACCTCCAGTTTATTTATGATCTCTGTTTCACTCTATATTTTGTTTTTTTAACATAAGTAGTGATGTCGTGAACATCAAATTTTCGGTTCGCGAACAGCGGACGCGAACTTCCATCGAATGTTCGCGAACGGGTGAACCGGGCGAACCGCCATAGACTTCAATGGGCAGGCGAATTTCAAAACCCACAGGGACTCTTTCTGGCCACAATAGTGATGGGAAAGTTGTTTCAAAGGGACTAACACCTGGACTGTGGCATGCCGGAGGAGGATCCATGGCAAAACTCCCACGGAAAATTACATAGTTGATGCAGAGTCTGGTTTTAAGCCATAAAGGGCATAAATCCCCTAACATTGCTAAATTGTTTGGAATAACATGCTTTAAAACATCAGGTATGATGTTGTATCGATCAGGTAGTGTAAGGGTTACACCTGCTTCACAGTAACAGACCAATCTCCCCGTTTAATGCACCGCAAACAACCGCAAACAGTCCCTTTGCACAACCGCAAACTCCCCATTTGCACAAGGTTGGATACCAAGCTAGCCATGTCCCGTTCCTTGTCCTCACTGATGTCATTGAAGGTCTCTTCCTCCACCCAGCCACCAAGGGTGCCCGAAAGGTGACAACAAGCCCCCTGGGACGCCTGCTGTGTTTGGTCTTCCACCTCCTCAAAGCCACCTTCCTCCTCTGACTCCTCTTCTTCAGACTCCCAGAGTCTGGGGGCTTCCACTGCCCAGCATGGAAGATTATACACAGGTCAGAGCCTAGGGGCTTCCACTGCCCAGCATGGAAGATTATACACAGGTCAGAGTCTGGGGGCTTCCACTGCACAGCATGGAAGATTAAACGCGTTGCCTCTGTCTGCGTTATTATAAGGTGTGTACTGTTAAGTAGTACTATTCCTATCGGTTTAATCCCTGCTACGTCCACTATCAGGGGACGTGTATATGGCATGGATTTTTGGAAGTGGGAGATGGAAAAAGATGCTTGGTCGGTCCTCCCACTTCAGATTTGGGGCACTGCGCGTGCAATCTAAGGTGCCACCAGATATGAGTGTCACTGTGCACTGGCAAAAGTTGGCAGAGTAGATGCAATAGGCTTCACACACACGCCTGTAGGCAGGCAATTGCTATTCAATCTATTACAGTCAAAAAAGTGTTGTTTTATGTCACTGTACACTACGGTTGCACCAGATATGACGTATCACTGTGCACTGGCAAAAGTTGGCAGAGTAGATGCAATAGGCTTCACACACACGCCTGTAGGCAGGCAATTGCTATTCAATCTATTACAGTCAAAAAAGTGTTGTTTTATGTCACTGAGCACAATATAAGCTGTGAGCCTGACACAGGCAGGCAACTGAAATTAGATTACAGGAAAAAAATGGTTGTTTTCAATGTATGTTACACCACCAGGTATGAGTAGTGAAAATAAGCACAATATAAGCTGTTAGGTGTTAGCCTGTCACACACACACGCTGGCAGGCAGGCATAGATTACACACAAAAAAATAATAAAATAAAATAAATGATGTTCAAAGTTTCCTCAATGATAAAGTATAGGGGCGAACATGCGAAAATCGCCGTGAATAGTTCTCCGGCGAACTGTTCGGGACATCACTAAACATAAGTTTTTTCTTTAATAGTGCTTTTTATATAGAATAATCCTATGATTATCAGTATATCCTGATTTTTTCAGGTACATCAGTTTATTCTGATATATGAGGATTAAAATGTTATTGATTAATTAATTATTTTTGAATATGTTAACCCTTTGTTTAGGGTACTTTTCCTGACCAAAGCTTTATATTGGTGGTGATACTGATTTATCCTCATTCTTATACAATTAATTTATTCTATATAGTGCACCAATTTTATTACTTTTAAGCGGCGCTATTTCCGGATACAAAATATCCCATTAAAGTAATTTTTTTCATGAAACAGGAAAGAACTGAAATAAAAGGTATTCTTGTGAGTTTATTATATGGTATACAATAAAGCACACACAGCAAGTATTAAACATTACATTACATTTTAACAAAAACATTAGATGTAAAATAGCATTAAAATAGATTTTACTATAATTTTAAAGTTTGAGACTATTGTGTTGACAGACTGGAAGTTATTATGTTATAAAGCTAGTCTGACACATTTTTCCATTGATTCATAGTTAATTATGACATTACAAAAGGTTTCTGTCTTGCAAGCTGCGGTCTAACCTAAGGAAGTTTTTTTTCTGTCATTTTTAATTATTGGCCGACGTCTTAAAAGTGTAATTATAAACAGTGCATGATCTAAGCTGTACAGGAGAACTAGGTAATAATAATAATAATTGCAAGCAGCGTGCTTTATGTTATCTGACTTGTCCATAGACCTAACTGTATCTTCTCATTTCATTATTCATTTTCTACAGAATAATAGTATACTTAATATTTTCAAACCCATAATTAATCTTTTGGTTCTATATTATAGTTATGATAACTGACAGTTCTTTGCTACGTAGTTAATCACCAGCAGTTGAAATATTTTTTTTTAATAATATGCCTTTGAAATATATTTATATGTTATCACTGTTATTATACAGTTAATATAAATAATGCATTTAATCATGTTAAATATAATTAAACTGATAATATAACTGCTCTCAGAGCTCTGCAGAAAAAAAAATCAAATTTCCTAATTAGAGAGTATACCTTGGTGAATGACATCATCAGGTATATATTTAGCCTTATCTTCTTCAATATGTGTAGAAGGCAATGCCCATTGTAAGCAAAGACATTCAACAACCCCACTAATAACCAGCTGTGAGTTAATCAGTTTAAAGCTGCTAAGATGGGAAACTTCAAATCCAATAAATTGCAATTGGAAACAGTTTCTCCAGAGACCAAAACCACATAGGCATATGGGATTTCTAGTCTTGACAAGCATTTACAGGCAATATCTACCTGAAACCTGGAAAATGTGAGGTATAGATGCTCAAATGAATACAGAACAAGCTAAATACAGAAGTTTGTTCTATGACTTTATGGCTCTGGAATACATGGATGATACCATGCGATCTCTTCAGTGTCATGTCTTGCTTTGTTTGCTTCTTGATAAAGGTACATTGAATAATTGAAAACAATACTATTTTTTCTGCCAATACAGAGTTACTGGCACTTCAGGATTCATGTCACAAGTCTACAACCTGCATAGTTGTAGATATATTCTTCATCAGGGTCATTCTAGATATGGAGATATAGGACTTAAAGTGGAAAAGTTGAGTTACAAGAAGCATGCGAAAATGAACAAGTAAGCTGATACAAAGTGACTGACATTACAAAGTCTTGACATTACAGCCTTTGCGAAAGTATTCAAAATGAGAGTGGACACCTAGAGCCCGATTCAATTGAGCTTTTGCATATTACTGTAGCCCATAAGTGAGGTCGCAAGTTAATTTGCTATTTGCTAACCAAACGGGTTATGAGTTATGGCCTTGAAAAAATTGTAATGGTTAAACCCATAACTTACTGTGTCCTGAAGCTTATGATCTTTCACTTTTGCAAGAGTTACAATGGATAACATTGCAAATTGCTATTCAATTGATCAATTTCCCCAAGCACTATTGATCTCGGGAATAAATGAGTTAATACATATCAGGCCACCCATATGGACTAGAACAGTATTGGCATTAATGTTCATTATTCTTTATTTTGCAGGTTGGCGAGTCTGATCACATATCGGACACCCAAACCTAATTGATTGACATGTAACCTTCATGTTTTACTGCCGTAATAATGATAGTCTCATTTTCTAATGGCTGATTCGAAATGGGAGGTTACAGGCTTGCTTAATTGATCATGTTCCTGTCCTGAACTACAAACCAGTGCATGGTTTGTAGCTCCAGATTCAGAGACGAACGGGAGCCCGCAACACACCCACAGACATACGGCCTACAAATCCAGTTGTGGGATTACAATTGAATCGGGCCCCTAGACTTCATACTTGATAGAGTGTGTTTGTATGGGGGGACGGGCCTAAAAGAAAACTTGGCAGTATAACCTGATTTGTTTCTTATTGCCTATCTGCAACAGTTACTGACCGCTGATAGCTTTGCCTGTCTAAGATTTGAAAGCTAACAACATATCTGAACTGCAGTCTGGCTCCAGGACATTATTTTCCATATTTGCAAAAGTTCATATAAGTTTCCTCACAGTAACATGTATCTTTATATGAATAAGGGGGTGCTTCAAATAAAGTGTACTTAAACATATTAAATTTAGCTGAACTTCTCGTCCTCCATTGCCATGAGGAGTTACAGGTGCAAATATTTAAATAACATCATATTTGTTTCACATAGAAGGAACTACTCTGGTAATTACAATCAAGCAAGTTTGACACTAATATGGTGGAAATGAATAAATATGCACATATTACACTAAACAACTAACTCAGAGGAGCCGTATTCAATTGAGATTTTGGGCGATCTGGTAGCCGTAATTGAATAGTATTTGGTATTCAATTGGCGTCTTTTTGCGGGCTCCAAACAGGTTATACCATACAGCCTTGAAAATATTGCGATGGTTAAACCCATAACTTACAGCCTCCAAAAGCCTTTGATCTTTCCCTTTCACAAGGCTAAAATTGCAAATCGCTATTCAGTTGTTCATTTTCCCCAAGCCTGCAAATGTTTTCACATCCATAAAGGCAAATGAAGGAGAAAATCCTACGAGTGCTAGAGAGGACCCGAAAGGGGGAAAAACACTTATTCGTAGCACTGTAACTACAAATAAAAAATCAATACTGCACTGTAAAGAACAGGGCAAGGGATGATAGACATTGGAATTAATTGCTCAAAAGTCTCAAGCTTGCAAATCGTCAGGAAATTAAATTTATTTTTATGTTTCATTTCGGGGTTAAATCGTAATAATGACAGTCTCATCTTCTATTGGCTGATTCGAAATGGGTGGTTACAGGCTTGCATAATTGATCATGTTTCAGTCTTGAACTGCTACGAACCAGTGCATGGTTTACGGTTTCGGCTTTGGGCCAGTAACTTGCAGGCTTGAGCAATTGAATAGTATCGTAATCGGAGACGTACCGGAGTCCACAACTTACCTGCAGACATTCGGCCATTTGCGATCGAGTTGCGGAATTGAATATGGCTCAAGGATCATAACAGCAATAATTTACTCTAAGAAGACTTTAGAAACATGGAACTAAATAAATGATACTGCTTTTGTGATTTTGTACTACTTTTGCTATTTTGAAAGCAACTTTGGATAAAAGTACAATATAAATGTAAATAAATCCTCTCCATGTTGGAATAGTTGAGGCTGCTTATTTACATTTTGTGAAAGTATATGACAGTATATGAAAAATATTTTGTGATCTACTTAATCTATTATTGGATTAAAAATCAGTTGATAAGTGCAACAGCATTTCAATGGGGGCAGTAGACTCAGACTTTAGTGAATTTAGCCATGTTTGGGATAAACATAAGGACAGACTAGATAAGCCTGTTAGATCATATCTACCTCCAAATCAATGTTTCTGTGTTTATATTATTAGTAGATATGATTTTGACTAAAGTATAGATGTCAGAGTGTCATAGCAATGAAGAATATTTAGTAGAAGGGAAGACTGTTAGTCGAGTGCCTTAGAAATCTGCATTGGTACATGTATGTTTAAAATATTCATTAGTAGCAATGCTATTGCACTTCAAAGAAAATATATATTACTAGCGACTTGCCCGTCAAACATGACTGCAATAAAATTTGAAGCCTAGCAATATTGTTTGCCACCAAATGCGAGGATATGGCTCCTCTGAGCACCTTCAGTGCTCATCGTGAGCCCTGCGCTGAGTGCCTTTGGTGCTCATCTCGTGGCTCGCAATGAGCGTCTCGCTTCTGCGATTTTTGATCGTGAAAAATGGTACTAAATGTGCCTCAAATTAACTTGCCACCTCACTCACAGGCTCCCTGGCTCTCCCCCTGTGCTGTGAGTTAATTTGAGGCATATTTGTGTGTTTTTGCAGGTCTTTCCAGTTCGGTGGTTTGACAGTTAAAGTCGTACTTTTGCGAGCCCCACAGTCCATCTACGTGCTTTGGGTCCTAAGTCATACGGCCTGGAATTTTGCTTCCGTCGCAAAGTCCAGGGGCCTCGCGATGAGGCCTCATTGCAGCCTAAGTCAGCGTGCCTCAACTGCTTGCTTAGCTTTGTGAGACTCTCAGTGCAATGAGCGCCTTGGGCGCTCATTACAGCCTAAGTCCTGTGTACCTCAATGGATCGCCTCGCTATGAGAGGTTCGCAAAGCGTGACGACAACTTGCAATACAACAACTATATATGAGACTAGCGACTTGCCCGTCAAAAAATGACGGTCAATAAAAGAAAGTGTTGAAATGCTGTTTGTCACACAATGTGAGTGTACTGTGTGCCTCAAGTAACTAAATTCATCAAAAAGCAGAAATCTACATTACATAAAATAAAAAAAACTAAAATCACCAAAAATAAAAAATGTACATTACAGAACAAAAAAAAAAACCTAAGTCACAAAAAAACGAACATTACAGAAAATAAAAAAATACATTACAACCCACCCCCCCCCGACTACAAAATTAAAAAAAAAATTACACACCTGAAAAGGAAATACATATAATACATACAATACAATACATACATATAATACATACAATACAATACAATTAAATACACTACAATACAATTAAATAAAATACAATACAATTAAATACAATACAATACAATTAAATACAATACACCCCTATCTAATATACATGCCACTATATAATATACATGCCACTATGTAATATACATCCCACTATGTAATATACATCCCACTATATAATGTAATATACATCCCACTATCTTATATACAATACTATCTAATAATACATCCCCCTATCTATCTAATGTACACTACATGCTATCTATATATAGCAACACTAATTCTAAGATACAATAAAATAATTAAGACCACTTACCTTTGAGATGTTTCTTCAGATCAGCAACCTACGGTAAAAAAGATTACAAAAATTAATACAACACGTTTACATGAAATAACTAAACATTCTAAACATTCTAAATATTCTAAATATTATACTCACCTTTCCAGCATGTCCCGTTCCAGCATGTCACGTCCTCCATGTTCCGTCCTTCATCTTTGCGTCTTCTCCGGCGCTGCTCCTTTTAAAAAAAAACATTACATTAGTAAACATACATAAACATAAAACAAAGTGAAATAAACACAATGTACATTATACTTACCTCCCCGCGAAGTCTCTGGCCTCCTGGTGTTCTGCTCCGTAACCATCCGCGCGTAAAAAAATAAATAATAAAAAAGCGACACACATCCGCCCTGGCGGATGTCTCCGACGCTAATGAGCTTCCTACGGAGTGTTCCAGAATAAAATTGGCAATGGCGGCTTTTGATTGGCTGAAAAGGCTGTCTATCAAATTCAGCCAATGAGAAGACCCCAATTGTGCACCAATGAAAAAAGTATACACCCCAAAATACAATGCTGATTGTATAACACACCTGTCAATCTTTATTTGAACCAATCCTAAGGCTTTATTGCCATCAGCCAATCACAATGGAATATACCCCCACGTACTGATTGGTGAAGACATCTACGCCTTCCCATTGGCTGTAATATTAATTGATATTAACAGTAGCCAATGAGAATGCGCAAATCCTTCACCAATCAGTACGTGGTGGTGTATTCCATTGTGATTTGCTATTGTCAATGCAACCAATCAGAATGTGCAGAGGCTCAAACCAATCACCCTGTGGGGGTGTATTCCATTGTGATTGGCTGAAGGCATCTGCGCGTTGTGATTGGTTTAAATAAAGATTGACTGGTGCATTATCCAATCAGAGTGGGATTTTAGGGTGTATCCCTTTGTGATTGGTTCACACATTGGTGCCTCCTGATTGGGTGAATTTGATAGACAGCGTTTTCAACCAATCAGAAGGCGCCATTCCTTTTTTTCTTCCGGAAAAGTGGATGTCCGTGAGTGCGGATGTAAGTACATATATATATTTTTTTATACAGGGCGGGGCAGAATAGGTTCCGGAGGAGGCCGGAGACATCGCGGGGAGGTGAGTAGAATGTAGATTATGTTTATTTTATTTTGATGTATGTGTATTAATGTTATGTTTTTTTAACAGGTGCCGCTCCGAAGAAGGATTAAAAGAATAAGGACGGGACATGCAGGAAAGGTGATTAGAATATTTCGAATTTATAGAATGTTTATTTATGTACTGTAAACGTGTTGCACTAATTTATTATTATTTTTTTTTCCGTAGGTGGCTGATCTCAATGGACATCTGCAAAGGTAAGTGGTCTTAATTATTTTATTTTAGCTTAGAATTAGATTAGTTTATATATAGATAGCATTTATTGTATGTTAGCTAGGGGTATGCGTTTTATATAGATAGCATAGGATGTATTGCATATTAAATTGTGGTATTTATTTAGATAGATTGGGTAAGTATTATTATATAGACTAGCGACTTGCCCGTCAAAAAATGACGGCAATGTGATGTATATGTTTGTCAATTTGTTTAGTTATTAACATATATTTTTGACACTTGTAAGTATATTAATATGAACGTGTATTTTTGTAAAATGTTGATGTAATGGTTTTTTAAAATGTAATTTGTATCTGAAGATTTGTTAACTTTAATATACATTGAATGAATAGGAAAGCAAAAAGTAAAAAGCCTTCTTGAAACGTTGCGAATTTTAACATGAAGTTTAAAATATATGTAAGCAATAACCTTCAAAGTATATATTTTTAAAATTGAACTTTATTTTTTATGTAAGTTTAGAAGTTGACAAAACATTGGTATAATTTTGAACATTATAAACAGGAACATAGTGAATACATTTTGTAACCTAATTTTTTATTAAAAGTATTAACATTTGAATGTAAAAACAATTGACCTTTAAATTAATCAGTATTAACATGCAATTTCTATCACAATAATTGTTAACTTGAATATACATTGAATGTAGAGGAAGGCATACAGTAAAACTCTCCTTAAAACGTACGTAATTAAAGTAATTCATTACTGAGCACATAAACTGGCGATAAACATTAATGTAGGTAGTAATCTTAAGATAACAGACAATATTTACATTGTGACTTAAAAGGTGCTTGACCTCTTAACATCCACTTTGTAATCTGTTGAATGAAATAACTTGAAAATATATTTTTTAAACTTGTAACATTAGAAACATTAACATAGTGACTTAACATTTTAACATAATTTTTACTAACAATGCAAGGCAAGTATTTTGTGAGGCGAATCATTCATAAACAGTACTTCCATTAATTATGACTGAATTAAACAACCAATTGTTATGTATTTTGGAATGCTTTTAAAAAATGTTGGCATCTTTAATTTGTATCCTGCAAAGTTATAGTACTTCATAGTAGACAATGTTTGTAGTAAAAATACGTCCATCTTCTAATAAATCACCTTGACTTTCATTGTTTTCAATGTAAACTTTAATAGCCTGTGGATTTTTGCACCGTGACAATGCAACGTACAATTGACCATGTGCAAAAACTGGTTCTTCCAAGAAAATACCCACAGATTTGAAAGTTTGACCTTGTGATTTATTAATGGTCATGGTAAATGCCATAATAATGGGAAATTGTCTTCTTTGAAGTATAAAAGGGAGACTACTTTCACTTGGTGCTAAATCTATTCTTGGTATGAAAACTCTCTCTCCTTTATGGGTCCCAGTTAAAATTTCAGCATCTATAAAATGGTCCTTTAATTGTTGAACAATTAATCTTGTGCCATTGCATAGGCCTTTTTTGGGGTTCATATTTCGCAGTAACATGATAATTGCACCTTTCTTTAGCTGCAAAATATGTGGTGGCATTCCAGAAGGAGTTAAAGAGTTTATGAATTCAGTTAAAAAGTTTGCCTGACTTTCATTGTCATCAGCAAGTACAGAATCAGCACTGTGATAATTTCTTTGTGGTGCATTAATTTTTTTAAAGATTTCATTATTGAGTATTAATGCATCTTTATTTTTACACGTCAGTATAACTTGGTTGGCAAGCTCAGAATATTCTTCGTTATTTATGCTCCCTTCAAATATAGCCGATATAATATCTTGTTGAGAAATCATATGAGGTGGGATCTATACAGTGTCGTCAGGTAAATGTAGTATTTTTTCTGTTCTGCCTTCTCCAATTTTAATAAGCCAATCATTGAAATCAGTTTGGCCTTCTGATCTCATATTTTGTTGCAGTTGAAGATGGGTAAAATGTTTCCATACTGTACTTGACTTTATACATGTTTCGATAATGTCAGTTCGATTTCCATGTACAACGACAGGTAATGTTTGTCTAAAATCGCCACCCAACAACATTACCTTTCCACCAAATGGAAAAATATTATCCATGACTTCACGAAGCAAACGGTCAATACATTGGAGGGCATAGCATGACATCATTGTGGCCTCATCTATTATAATTAATTTACATTTCTTCAATTTCTTTGCTTGTAAGGACGTCATGCGAATATCTGACACAGAATTTTCTAAAATAGGCACTGGCAGTTTAAATCCACTATGAACAGTTTTTCCACCTTCTAATAAAAGTGCAGCAATTCCAATAATGGCAAACGCCATTGCTATTTTTCCTTGTGCTCGTACTGAACTCATTAATAAATTGTACAAATATGTTTTTCCTGATCCGCCAGGTCCATCAAGATAGAAATAACGCTCTGTCACCATGTCATCATCTATAGCATTTTTAATGGCATGAAATGCTTGCAATTGTAGTGTATTTAAAGTTGGAAGTCTTTCTTCTGTTCTTTCTGCTTGTAGTTGAATGTCATAGTCTTCAAAGTTAATGTCATCTATAAGACCTGGATCAGGCAAATTAAAACTTGCACAACTTCATCCATGAGTTAAAAAGACTTCTTGGATTTCCATTAACGCTTTTAAGTGTGCAATAGGTTCATTGTATCGTCGCATAAAGTCTTCAGCCATATTACTTTTAAAAGTCTCCCACAAAGCTAATGCATTTGGAGCATTTGAGAAGATACAAATAAAAGCAAATTGTTCTCTCATCTGTCGTGGCATTTGACATTGTGCTGCTTCTTCTAAACATCTTTCCCACTCTGTATCATCAGCGAGTAAGTTTCTATGTCTTGCAGCTAAATGGAAGGATTCATATACAATGTCATTAACAGTTCTTAATTGTTCAAAACTTTGTGCTCCTGGAACATTTAAAAGTAATATCCGTAAGCAAAAACGTTCAATATCTCTTGGACTGACTGTGTAAATTCTTGGAATAATTTTATTGCCTCTGGTTTTTCTTGGTCTCCATAATCCATTCACAAAAACATAGTGATATGGAATTTCAATATATAAGTATTGTGTTGCTTCAGCATCAGTGGAATTTAATGCAAACCATGCAGTTAGTGTAGTGTGACGATCTTCACTTTGGGCCAATGCATTAATTTCATTTCCAGCATGGAAATAGACTAAATGTCGTTGTGGCAAATGTACTGCTAACCTATATACTGCATGTGATCTATCATGCATTTCAAATTTTAAAAGCCGCCACATAGCTTTTGGCGCACTGACATAGCGAGCATCTACATGAGCTGCAAGTTCATAATGTACTAACTCACTACTTTCAGGGTTGTCTGCACTTTTGACGACTACAGTAGCTGCATCGTAACCTTTGTAAATATATTTGTAGACATATTTAATGGATTTGATGGAAGTGCAGGCTTCTACGTTGATGTGGGCGTTGTACTTCATGAGTAAATGTGGATTGTAGGGTACTACATATCTATTGTCCATTTTTTTTCCACGAATAATGGCACTATCTCCTTCTCTTCTTTTATAAAGTGGATATCCATCACAATTGGCATAGGTTTTGTCTCTATAATCTTTTGGAAATTCTTTTGAACATTTATTATTTTCCATACATGGTGATTGTGAATTAAGGTCACCACAGGGTCCATGAATCATGCGATGAGTAACAATCTCATATAGTCTACAATATAGTTCTGGATCTGGTAGTTCAGCAACAATGACTGCATCCACTTTGTCCGAAGTATCTAATTTATCTTTTTCTTGAAGTATTATTAGAAGATGTGCATGTGGAAGTCCTCTTTTTTGAAATTCAATGGTATATACATAAGCAAGACATTTGCCAAATAACTGATTTATAGTGAAGTCACGCATTAATTAATTTAATTTAATCTTAAAAACTCTGGCTACTAAATCTGGTCGATCTGAAGCAGTTTGTCCAAGAAGTAGATTTAGTGTAATTTCTGGCCATTGTGGATTACATGTAAATGTCACAAATAAATCGGGTTTGCCAAATTTAGTGACAATAGCCATAGCATCATTGTATCTTTCTCTCATATTCCGAGGAGATCCTTGAAAGGAAGATGGTAAAATGATGGCTTTGCCAGCTGTCATGTCTCTGCTTGTAGCCACGTCAGCAACATAGTCCATTAATCCAGAATATTGTTCTACACGGAGTTTATCTTGTTGATATTTGATAAAGTTTAAATTATTTGCCTCAACTTGCAAATATGAATCAATAATCCATTGTTGTGTTAGTTTCCCACCACATAAAATTGGATTAAATACATTGCGAATGGCAATTTGAGCTACTTTAAATTCAAGCATAGAAACATTATTTCGGATTCTGGCTTTAGCATTTGGGTAACTGGGAAGAGTTAATTTTGGTTGCCAACCTGCTTCTCTGTGTGGGAAAAAGATGGGATATGTCATTGGATCTAAATTTGGACTTAAGATACTCATATTAATAAACGGTTGCTCCTCATTTCTAGGATATATTCTAATGTCTCTTTGAAATGGTGGTTCTCCATCATTCTGAAACACCATTGCAACCTCATTTGATGTTGGCAAGTTATAACGACGTTTATCAGTATGTCTGTCTCTTTTAAGCACCATATTAACCTTCGGCATTGGTAATTGATGTCTTTGTGCATGTAGTTGTTCATTTTCTACTTCTGCCAATTTTTTATAAGCTTTACTGTAGGGATTGTTGTCCATAATGTTATTTAGCTCTATGAAAACACTGGGTAAGCATTTTTTATTTTCTTCCATCTGCATACGTTGGTCAACAGCTTCCATTGTATCTAGGACATATAGTTGAGCGAATTTTCTTTGATTTCCTTCCTCTGGATGTAAATGGGAAGTGCGATGATCAATTTGTCCTTGGACTTTAAAATAGTAAGGACCATGTCCTGGTACATTAGCAGCTAATGTTGCCCCCATGGATGCAAAGGATATGGCACTATTGTAGGATCTTATGTTTGTTTTAAAATTTTTGTAGTTTGGAAAAGTAGGTTCAGTCATAATGTTTTGTAAATAGAGAGGAAATTGTTTCCTTTCTGGAAGTTTGAACTTGCCTTTTTGACAGCAACTAATAAATTGGCCATCTCTGGGTCTCTCCTGTTTAAAATAATAAGCCTCACAAAACTGACATTGGGTAGTCATGTCCCCACAACTATGAACCTCTACTGCTAAAGACTTGAGTAGAGGACAATTTGGAAAGCATATAGGATTTTGACTTTCATATTCATCAGGTGAAATGTCATATAATGTTTCAACAACAGGTTCTAAATGCTTTGTTTTTTTCGTTGCTTTTCTTGGTATATGTTGTATTGTTTGAGGTAAAATGTCATGTAATGTTTCATGAAACGGTTCTAAATGCTTTTTTTTGTTGTTGCTTTTTTTGGTATCTGCTGTATTTTTTCTGGTAAAATGTCATCTGATGTTTGAGCAACAGGTTGTAAATGCTTTATTTTCTTTGTTGCTTTTTTTGACATATCTTTAATTTCTGCAGGTGACAGTCTTTTGCTTGCAATTCTTTTGCGTTCTTTTTCTCGTCGAATTTCCTTCTTCTCCGGTGTCTGCTGGCTGTCTGCTCTCTGTCGTCGTTCTCTAGCTTGGCGTCTTTTCTTTTCTTGTTTCCTCTCGTTATCAGCCATGTTAATCTGTAAAAATAAAATAATGTATCATTAGTTTATTTTGAGATGTTAAGTTGTTTTTCATGACAAATTGTTATCAACAGTGTGTTTACATTTTATACTTAATCAATTTCAATGCGGTCAATTGAATAGAAGTCTAAATAAGGCCATCAGATAATTATTTAAAGAAGTTTTTATTTATTAAACATGTATACAAAAGCAAGTGTTTCAGTAACTAAAAAGGTATTTTCAAAAAGATGTTATGTCCTTATTTACAGCACTATTCAATTTGTCAAATGGCAATTAAATTAGGGTTTAGGACTGGAATGTTACAATGACAAATTGTATAGATTCTGTGTTTTTAGACTTTTTTGGACTATGCAAATTTTTTTTTAAAGTTTACATTGAAGTTTGTATTTACTGTTAAAGATTATTGGCCCTAAAAGACAAATAAGAGATAGATGAAAAATGTGTTAGTTATATTTTCTCAACAGTTATAGTTACCGGTGGTTTATTTTAAATTTTATTTTCTGTTGACATCGATGCAAAGCTAAGATCTTTATTTTTTTTTTCTCTTTTTTTACTTGTTATACTGTACCTTGGTTGAAGTTTGATTTCAAGCAAAATTCTTTGTTGGTCCTGTGTTGAAAGCCTTCGTCCGATGGTCTGGTCCTGTGTTGAAAGTCCTCGTCCGATGGTGTAGTCCTCTGTTGAAAGTCCTCGTCCGCTGGTCTGGTCCTCAGTTCAAACTCCTGTTCCGATGTTCTTGACGCAGTATCTGTTATAAAATAAAAATGAAAATGTTATGTTATTTGAATGTCTTTGTATTAATGAAAAAATGCCATTATTTCTGTGTTTTTCTACAATCCTTTTTGGTGCGCCGCAATTTTGGTATGCTTCTTTAGGCTTTTTTCTAAGGTTTATAGGTGGTTAAACATTAAAGAAGAATATTAATTAATTTTTCTCTTTTTTTACTTGTTATACTGTACCTTGGTTGAAGTTTGATTTGAAGCAGAATCTTTGTTGGTCCTGTGTTGAAAGCCTTCGTCTGATGGTCTGGTCCTGTGTTGAAAGTCCTCGTCCAATCGTCTGGTCCTCTGTTGAAAGTCCTCGTCCGATGGTGTAGTCCTCTGTTGAAAGTCCTCGTCCAATGGTCTGGTCCTCTGTTGAAAGTCCTCGTCCACTGGTCTGGTCCTCAGTTGAAACTCCTGGTCCGATGTTCTTGACGCAGTATCTGTTATAAAATAAAAATGAAAATGTTATTTTATTTGAATGTATTTGTATTAACTAAAAAATGACATTATTTCTGTGTTTTTCTACAATCCTGTTTGGTGCCCACCACTTTTGGTATGCTTATTTAGGGTTTTTTCTAAGGCTTATAGATTGTTAAACATTAAATAAGAATATAAATGTAGTTTGGTATGTGTTTGTGTGAGTTTTCGTACAACCCTGTTTGGTGCGCACCACTGTTGGTATGCTTATGTAGGCTTTTTTGTAAGGCTTATAGTTTGTTAAACATTAAATAAGAATCTAAATGTAGTTTGCTATGTGTTTGTGTGAGTTTTCATACAATCCTGTTTGGTGCGCACCACTGTTGGTATGCTTATTTATGTTTTTTTTAATGCTTATATGTTGTTAAACATTAAATAAGAATGTAAATGTAGTTTGCTATGTGTTTGTGTCAGTTTTTATACAATCCTTTTGGTGCGCACCACTGTTGGTATGCTTATTTAGGCTTCTTTCTAAGGCTTATAGGTTGTTAAACATTAAATAAGAATCTAAATGTAGTTTGCTATGTGTTTGTGTGAGTTTTCATACAATCCTGTTTGGTGAGCACCAATGTTGGTATGCTTATTAATGTTGTTTTGTAATGCTTATAGGTTGTTAAACAAAAAATAAGAATATAAATGTAGTTTGCTATGTGTTTGTGTGAGTTTTCGTACAATCCTGTTTGGTGCGAACCAATGTTGGTATGCTTATTTAGGCTTCTTTCTAAGGCTTATAGGTTGTTAAACATTAAATTTGCTATGTGTTTGTGTGAGTTTTCGTACAATCCTGTTTGGTGCGCACCAATGTTGGTATGCTTATTTAGGCTTCTTCCTAAGGCTTATAGGTTGTTAAACATTAAATAAGAATTTAAATGTAGTTTGCTATGTGTTTGTGTGAGTTTTCGTACAATCCTGTTTGGTGCGCACCAATGTTGGTATGCTTATTTAGGCTTCTTCCTAAGGCTTATAGGTTGTTAAACATTAAATAAGAATTTAAATGTAGTTTGCTATGTGTTTGTGTGAGTTTTCGTACAATCCTGTTTGGTGCGCACCACTGTTGGTATGCTTATTTAGGCTTCTTTCTAAGGCTTATAGGTTGTTAAACATTAAATAAGAATCTAAATGTAGTTTGCTATGTGTTTGTGTGAGTTTTCATACAATCATATTTGGTGCGCACCAATGTTGGTATGCTTATTTAGGCTTCTTTCTAAGGCTTATAGGTTGTTAAACATTAAATAAGAATTTAAATGTAGTTTGCTATGTGTTTGTGTGAGTTTTCGTACAATCCTGTTTGGTGCGCACCACTGTTGGTATGCTTATTTAGGCTTCTTTCTAAGGCTTATAGGTTGTTAAACATTAAATAAGAATCTAAATGTAGTTTGCTATGTGTTTGTGTGAGTTTTCATACAATCATATTTGGTGCGCACCAATGTTGGTATGCTTATTTAGGCTTCTTTCTAAGGCTTATAGGTTGTTAAACATTAAATAAGAATTTAAATGTAGTTTGCTATGTGTTTGTGTGAGTTTTCGTACAATCCTGTTTGATGGGCACCACTTTTGTTATACTTATGTAGTGTTTTTTCTAATGTTTATAGGTTGTTAAACATTTAAAAAGAATATTAATTTAGTTTGCTATGTGTTTGTTACAATCCTGTTTGGTTTGTACCACTTTTTGTGTACCATATGTTGCATACTTTGGCCCTCATTCAATTGCAGTTTGGCCAATTCAATAGGGTTCTAAATGTGCTTATTTCGAGCCCTATTGAATTGTCCAAAATATCAATTGAATGAGGGCCTTTGGTTGCTGGATTTGTTATATTGTGAGGGCCTCATTGAATTTCGTTTTTCGCAATGGAATTGGGCTCAATATGAGCACAGAGCATCTTTTTTTTACAGAAGTTTTTAGTTAGTGAACTTGTATCCAAAAGCAAGGTCTTCACTAACTAAAAACTTCTTTAAAAAAATATGCTCTGTGCTTATATAGAGCCCTATTGAAATGGGCAAATCACATTTGAATGAGGCCCTCGGTCATTAAACATATTTAGGTCCTGAATCAATTGCGTTTTGACCAATTGAATAGGGCTCTATATAAGCACATAACATATTTTTTGACAGAAGTTTTTAGTTAGTGAAGACCTTGATTGTGGTTAGAAGTTCAGTAACTAAAAATGTCTGTCTAAAAAATCTGTTATGTGCTTATATAGAGCCCTATTCATTTGAGCAACTCGCAATTGAATGAGGCTCATGGTTCGGTTCTTTTTTATACTTAATACTTTACCTTGATTGAAGTGTGGAATGACAGAGGGTCCCCTCCTGCCAATCTTAATCTGCCGGTCTTCTTGTAGTGTCTGTTTGAAAAATAAAGTGAAATAGTGAATTATATAATTTTTTTATTTTATTTAGCAAAGCATGGCCTTTTCAGCATATAATGTCTTGTTGTATCTTACCTCTTCTTCTTTGTTGGTGTTCTTTAAAAGGGATTGTGCTTCACAATGCACGGTGCAAATTGTTGAGTGACGCTGTTGATGCAGAGTCTGTTTGAATATTAAAAAAAGTAGAAAGATTAAGCTTTAGGTTATCTATTGAATTGCAGTAAATTAATGTCATTTAAATATAGTACTGTAATTATTTTCAATTAACATTATTTTTCGGTGGTGGCTACACACATATGTCACATACATGAAGCACATTTCCATAGTTGAAAGTAATTATTTTGTGTGCGTGTGACATATCACTATTCATGAATCATATTTTAATTGTTAAATTAACCTTATTTTTATTTTTGGCCAACATACATAAATGTCTGTGAGTGAGATGTGACTATAGATGATACACATATATGTGCGTGTCACATATCAGTATACATGACTCATATTTTAATAGTCCCAACTTATTTTTTTCTAATGTAATTTAAATGTAGTTGTTTAATTAGTTTGTTTTAAGATAATTTTGTTGCAGGGGCAATACACATAAATGTGCGTGTGACATGTCAGTATACATAAACCTCTTTTTCTTATTTAATTTTTTTTTTGATGTCCTGTCTTGATAATAAAATGTAATATATTATAGCTTACCTCTCAGTTGTAATTTGCACAGTGTAAAGTATTAAATTAGGAAAGAATTGTCTTCTCAAGTTTTAGCAGCAGTTATGTCTGAAGTCACTCTGTTCATCACCTGAGGAGAAATGTATTTTTCTCTGTCAAATAGGCAGTATTTATAAACTTGTAGAACATTCTGGAAAGTTAGACCGTTAGAACGCAATACGCATGCGCTATTTGCGTTCCAGCTTACAATTTGCGTTCCATCCGCCATTTTGTGCGTAGTAGTGTTCAAAATGGTGTTTAATATGAGTGTGATCCGTTCCGCATAGTATGTGTTTCATTATTGCGAGTAAGTATAGTATAGTTACGTCTGAAGCCTCGTTTTCGTTTTGTTCGGAGGCCATTTTTTATCTCGCTTAGCCGATTTTCGGCCGTTTAAACTCTTTGTTTTTGACTTAAATGGACGAGTAAATGAAATTTTGGAGGTACCGGATGCCCCCCCGTGCTGTAAGTAAGCTTTTTATGTGTTTGTTGTGTTTATTTCTTGTGTTTGTGATGTGTGTGATGCGCGGCGGTTGGAATGGGTCTTTCGCGGCCGTATTTATTTCCGATGCGGCCGTATTTTGTTGCGATGTTGCCGTATTTTTTTGCGATATACGCAGTTAGCTTTTACGTGTACGACGCAGTGTATTTGTTTCTAAGTCGTGCGTATGTGTGTTAAGAGCGTGTGAGGGGCCTTTTTTACTGTTTTTTTGTTAAGTCTTGCGTCTGTGTGTCTGGGTGTAAGCGGGTGTGAGGCGACTTTAAGTTTTTTTTTGTTATGAAGTTGTGTGTGTGTGTATGTGTGTGTTAACACAGCCGATGTTGGGATGCTCCCACCACCGCAAATGCGGACCCTCGCTTCGCGAGGATCCGCATTTGCGGGGACGTTGTTGGGTTTTTGTTGGCTGGGAGGTTGGGTTTATTTTGTTAAAAAGTCGTGTGTGTGTATGTGTGTGTTAACACAGCCGACGTTGAGCCTCCACCTCCGCAAATGCGGACCCTCGCTTCGCGAGGATCCGCATTTGCGGGGACGTTGGGATGCTCCATCACCGCAAATGCGGGCCCTCGCTTCGCGAGGACCCGCATTTGCGGGGAACTGTCCCTCGCTTCGTACGCTCACAACTATATATGTGATAGGATGTATATTAGATTATGGTATTTATTTAGATAGATTGTGTGATGTATATTAGATAGGGGTGTATTGTATTGTATTGTATGTATTTGTATTGTATTGTATGTATTTCCTTTTCAGGTGTGTAATTTTTTTTTTCTGTAGTGAGGGGGGGGGGGTTGTAATGTTTTTTTTTTTTCTGTAATGTTTCTTTTTTATTTTTTGTGACTTAGGTTTTTTTATTTTCTGTAATGTAGCGTTTTTTGTGTGACTTTAGGCTTTTTATTTTCTGTAATTAGAGTGGTGGGGGTTATTAGGGGGTAGGTAGTGTGTGATGCGCGGCGGTTGGAATGGGTCTTTCGCGGCCGTATTTATTTCCGATGCGGCCGTATTTTGTTGCGATGTTGCCGTATTTTTTTGCGATATACGCAGTTAGCTTTTACGTGTACGACGCAGTGTATTTGTTTCTAAGTCGTGCGTATGTGTGTTAAGAGCGTGTGAGGGGCCTTTTTTACTGTTTTTTTGTTAAGTCTTGCGTCTGTGTGTCTGGGTGTAAGCGGGTGTGAGGCGATTTTAATTTTTTTTTTGTTATGAAGTTGTGTGTGTGTGTATGTGTGTGTTAACACAGCCGATGTTGGGATGCTCCCACCACCGCAAATGCGGACCCTCGCTTCGCAAGGATCCGCATTTGCGGGGACGTTGTTGGGTTTTTGTTGGCTGGGAGGTTGGGTTTATTTTGTTAAAAAGTCGTGTGTGTTTATGTGTGTGTTAACACAGCCGACGTTGAGCCTCCACCTCCGCAAATGCGGACCCTCGCTTCGCGAGGATCTGCATTTGCGGGGACGTTGGGATGCTCCATCACCGCAAATGCGGGCCCTCGCATTTGCGGGGAACTGCGTCCCTCACTTCGTACGCTCACAACTATATATGTGATAGGATGTATATTAGATTATGGTATTTATTTAGATAGATTGTGTGATGTATATTAGATAGGGGTGTATTGTATTGTATTGTATGTATTTGTATTGTATTGTATGTATTTCCTTTTCAGGTGTGTAATTTTTTTTTCTGTAGTGAGGGGGGGGGGGTTGTAATGTTTTTTTTTTTTTCTGTAATGTTTCTTTTTTATTTTTTGTGACTTAGGTTTTTTTATTTTCTGTAATGTAGCGTTTTTTGTGTGACTTTAGGCTTTTTATTTTCTGTAATTAGAGTGGTGGGGGTTATTAGGGGGTAGGTAGTGTAGGTGTTAATAGGTTAGTGTAGAGGCTGTTTAGTTGATATTTAATGTTTTATTGGGGGGTATAGTGTAGTGTAGAGTTTATACTTAGTGTCATGATGGTCCTTGAGGTGGTTAATGTAGTTTTGTAACAGGCCCATAAGGGTCTTAATATACCCTTATGGGACTGATGGGGTTAAATAGAGGCTTATGAGGGTCTGTATGGACCCCCATGAGTGAGGGGGTTAATGAAGTGCTTATGGGGGTCTGTATTGACCCCCATGAGTGACAGGCTTAATGAAGGGCTTATGGGGGTCTGCATTGACCCCCATGAGTGACAAGGTTAATGAAGTGCTTATGGGGGTCTGCATTGACCCCCATGAGTGACAGGCTTAATGTTTGGGGCTGAATTATGCAAGCTTCGCCCTCGTTTTCTGGATGTGAGTGTGTAAGTTAATTTGCTAAATATTTGTTGTTTTTTTCAGCTTTTTAGTGTTCAGTGATTCGGTTGTTAAAGTCGTATTTGTGAGGCCCGCAGTCCATATACATGCCTGTGGTCCTAAGTCCTAAGGGCCATAATTTTGCGTCTCTCGCTAAGTGCTGCAAAGAGCGCCTGTGGCGCTCATTGCAGCCTAAGTCCAAACGTGACCAACGTCCTTGAACTGAACTATATATGTGATTATACCTTGACCCCAAGAGTCTGGTCATGACAGACTCCAACCTAACAATCCTTTGCTGGAAACTGCACACTCGGAAATTCTGTTTTTCTCTCAGTGGATACATGCAACACTTGATAGGTAAGTAAGTATCTAGCTGCTTGGGAAAAATGAGTGCATATCCTATTACAACACTACTAAATCTGCCATCATAGGTATTGTAAGAAAGACCACCATTCTATGAGTCAAAGGTACACCTCCCTAGGTTTCAATGGGATGTGGGACACCAATTACAAGTGCAATATAACAATATATCACTAACATAAACATATTCTACAGTGCTAAAGATTAACACTCCTGTTATGCCACTTGCTGTGGTGCGTGGCATGTGGCGGCAATTTCTGTTTTCTCTCTCACTCTGTATAATGGTGGCGGTTATGCTGCTTGTTGTGGTGTGTGTGGGGTGCTTGCTGTGTTCTGTGGAGCGTTCACTCTCATTCTTTGCTGTCTGTCTCTCTCTGGGCTCTCTCTCTCTTTGTGCTGTGTCTCTCTCAGATGTGTAATGGTGCCAGTTGTGATGATTTCTGAGTTGTGTGGCATGTGACAGCACTTATTCTCTCTCTCTCTCTCTAGTGACTTTCTATGCTGTCTTTCTGTCTCTCTGTATGCTATGTCTCTCTGCCCTGTCTCTCTCTATGCTATCTATCTCCTTCTGAGGTGTCTTATGGTGGCTGGTATGCCACTTCCTGTGGTGTGTGGCGTTTAACAGTACTTGCAATGTGGTGTAGGGAGTTCTCTCTCACTCTTTGCTATTGCTCTCTCTTTGCTGTCTGTCTGTCTCTGTGCTTGCTATCTGTCTGTATGCTGTCTGTCTGTATGTGGTTCTGTCTGTGTGCAGTATGTCTGTATGCATTATCTCTATGTCCCTATTTGTACTATGTCTCTCTCCCTCTCAACACTGTAAAGGCAGCGGTTATGTCACTTTCTAGGTTTTGTGCCATGTGACAGAGCTTATTGCCTTTCTCTCTTTCCTCTTTGTCTCTCTCTTTCTTTACTGAATCTCTATATGCTGCCTTTGTGTCTCTGTTTATGCTATGTCTCTCTCCTGTTTGTCTCTGTACTGTGTCTCTCTCCCTCTCAGCTCTGTAATGGGGACAGTTATGGCTTTTTCTCAGCATGTGACAACGCTTAAGTTCTATGTCTTTCTTCTCTTTCTATCTCTCTCTATTTACTCTATATCTTTATGTCGTCTTTCTATTTCTCTTGTTGCCATGTCTCTCTGTCCTGTCTCTCTCTGTTTTGTCTCTCTCCATCTCAGCTCTTTAAAGGCGGCAGTTATGGTGCTTTCTAAGCGTGTGACAGTGCTTATTGCCTCTCTCTTTCCTCTCTGTCTCTCTCTTTCCTCTGCTCTCTTCGCTGTCTGTCTATATCTATTGATGCTATGTTTCTGTTGTCCTATCTCTCACCCTCTCCACTCTGTTATTGCTCTTTATGAGTGTGTGACTGAGCTTATGCTCTCTCTTTCCTCTGCCTCTCTATACTGTCTTTCTATCTCTCTTTATGTCATGTCTCTTTGTCCTGTCTCTCTTTTAGTACTATTTCACTCTCCCTCTCAGCTCTGTAATGGCGAAAGATTTGCTGCTTTCTGCTTTGAATCTGCACATGCGCGGCTGTTCTGTAATACGCCGACTCTACAGTCAATCATGCGCATGAACACTACAACCTAACAGGCGTGACAGACAAACTGGTAATTATTTTATTAACTAGCGACTTGCCCGTCAGAAATGATGGGGCAATATAATTTGAAGCCATGGGAATGCTGTTTGACACACAATGTAAACCTTTTTGTACTCTGAGGACCTTTGGCGCTCATTGCCTTTGTGCTGCAAGTTTCATTGCCTTAACAGCTCGCCTCACTATGCGAGGCTGGTAGGCGATGAGCGCATTCAGTGCTCATCACCTAAGTGCTACGCAAGGCTCTCAGCGATGAGCGCCTTTGGTGCTCATCGCCTAAGTGCTACGCATTAACGACTCGCTTCGCTTCATAGGGCTCGCAAGCGATGAGCGCCTGCGGCGCTCATGGCCTAACTCGTACGCACCATGCAAAGCGCGATGATGTCTAACAGTTTGACAACTATTATATGTGATTTGTAGCGTTCTCTGTCTAACCTTCCGCAAGGCTGGTAGCTGTAAGCTAAGCACATGTAACACCCTAGATATGGAATGTTTGCACCACAATTTTGTTTGCATTCGTTAAACAGGGAATGATACTCTTTATGTCATATGGATGACTGCAATGCACATAAGGTGAAGTTGACTGATAATGATATGGTTCTGAGAAACTGCTGGAGCTTGAATCTGTGGATTTACTGTACTACAAGATACCATTTAAATGTACAGTGGGTCAGTGGTATGTGCAGCCTCTGAAGATTGTGATTGATATTTCTCATAGGATATCATACGTTGCAGTTTGTTAAAGCAATAGGCTATTTTGTGTTATGTTTTCTTTTTTCTTTACAACAAAGCTATCAATTTCACCTCTCAGTGCTTCAATGCTGAACTTTGAACTAAACTAACAGTGCATTGTTAAAGGTTCACTGCAACCACTGTATCTTTTCCCATAGCAGTGAACAATAAGTGATACAATACTTAACTCTAGATCATCTGGAAATAAAATGATTTATATTTATACATTACTAGCGACTTACCCGTCAAAAAATGACGGTCAATAAAATTTTAAAGCTGAAAATGCTGTTTGTGACACAATGTGATTCTCTGAGAGTCTTAACCTTTTTTTTATCTACAAAGAAGTACCAACATTTATAATAAACTTTTGTTATTTTTTTAACAATGAACTGTTGAACCATATCAAACTTTAGAATTGTCATGTATGCAGTAATAACAGAACAATATATGAATTTTGTCTGAATAGGTATTGTGAACCATTACATAAAGGTTTCTAACATGCAAGTTATATTGTAAACAGTGTTGACTGAATTATTTTTAACAATACTAACATCAATAGGTCAGCTTTGTATAAATGAGTATTTTAAACCATTACATAATGCGTCTTAAAATGCAACTTATAGTTTAACTACTGGTAAAGCACATAGGTATTGAATCCAGAGGAAGGCACACAGTAAAAAAACGCATTGAAACTTAGTCAATTGTATCAAAGGGGGGAAAAAAAAATTCCTTCCTGACCCCAGTAACTGGCGCTCAGATTACTCCCTGTATGAATCCTGTCCATTTCATTATACACTGAAATTTGTAACAAATGATTATGCTGCTACTGACATAAATCCTTACTAACATTCTTGAAATTAACTTTTCAAACCTTGTAAAATACAATGTTAGCTATGCAAACATTAACGTAAGTTAATAACATTTTGAATGCAATTATTTAAAAATATAGTGATCTTGAATATTGAATCCAGAGAAAGGCAAACCAAAAAAACCCAGTTAAAGTGTGTCAATTGTTTCCAAATTGGGCAAAAAAATTAATTCCTTCCTGACCCCATTAACTGGCGATCGGATTAGTCTCTGGATTAATACTCTCTGTATCATGAAAGATTTCAATTTTGCAACAAATGATGATCGTGCTACTAATATTAAACCTTAATTACATAGGGCCTCATTCAATTGCGATTTGGCCAATTGAACAGGGCTCTAAATAAGCACATAACATATTTTTTTAAAGAAGTTTTTAGTTAGTGAAAAACTTGCTTTTGGATAGATGTTTACTATCTAAAAACTTCTTTAAAAAATATATGTTATGTGCTTATTTAGAGCCCTATTCAATTGGCCAAATCGCAATTGAATGAGGGCCATAGAATGAAACAACTTTTTATTTTTTTGAAAATAGAATTTTAACATTACAAACGTGCAAAAACAGTAAAGGTAAGAAAATGCAAGGTAACTTTTTTGTGGGGGCAATCCTGGCAAAAGTTACTTTTTTGATTTGTCTGTGAAAGTGGTTCCCTTGAAAAGAGCCCAGCAGACTTTTTTGCAGTAATTTTGTCTATGGGATATAACCACTGTTTATTGTTGTTGTTTTTTCTTCTTTTTCTTTAATTGCTCTATTTGTTGAAAATGGCACATAGAGTTTCCTAACTGAAATAGTGGTCCTCTAAAAAGAGACCGCCAGACATCAAAGTTCGTCCACGGGGTATAACTACTGTTCTCTATGTTTTTTGCCATTTTATAGAGTTTCGTTAGCAAAATAGTGGTCCTCTAAAAAGTGCCCGAGTGACATAAAAATGCGTCCTCAAAATAAATCCACTGTTCTCTATATTTGTTGTGAATTTGAAGTAGATATAAGAGCACTGTTGGTTATTCAATTGGGTTCTTTGTGGCTTAGTTGCAATTTGGTTTTGTTTGTAATTGAATTTACAGTACTTCATAGTAGACAACGATTTTTTGTAAAAATTCTTCCATCATCTAATAAATCACCCTGACTTGACTGGTTGTTTTCAATATAAACTTTTATTTCCTCTGGATTCTTGCATCTTGAAAATGCAACATACAGTTGGCCATGGGCAAATACTGGTTCTTCTAGAAATAGAAGTCTATCCTGGGGATTTATTAATGGTCATGGCAAATGCCAAGATGATGGGAAATTGTCTTCTCTGAAGTACAAAAGGCAAGCTACTTTCAGTTGGTGCCAAATCTATTCTTGATATGAAGACTCTCACCTTTTTGTGTACCATTGAGAATTTCTGCATTTATGAAATGATCTTTTAGTTCTTGGACAATTAATCTGGTACCTTTAAATAGTACTTTTTCTTGGATTCATTTTTCGCAGTAACATGACAATTGCTCCTTTTTTTAGCTGCAAAATATGTGGTGGCATTCCAGATGGGGTTAATGAATTAATAAAATCAGTTAAAAAGTTTGTCTGAGTTTCTTTGTCATCACCAAGTACACAATCTGCACTGTGATCATTTTTTACGGTGCATCTATTTATTTTAATATGTCATTATTCAGAAGCAATGCATCTTTATTTTTTGAAGTTAATCTTACTTTTGTTGCAAGCTCTGCATATTTGTCGTTACTTATTATATTTTGGAATATAGCTGATATAATGTCTTGTTTGCAAATCCTATTAGATGGAATTTCCACGGTATCATCGGGTAAATTCAGAATTTGTTCAGTTTTTCCTTCTCCAATTTTGATGAGCCACTCATTGAATTTATTTTGTCCTTGTGATCTCATATTTTGTTCTAATTTGAGGTGAGTAAAGAGTTTTCATTGTGTACTTGACTTAATACATGTTTCTACAATGTCTGTGCGATTTCCATGGACAACAATAGGTAATGTTTGTCTAAAATCTCCACCCAACAACATGACCTTTCCACCAAAAGGTAAATCATTATCCATTACTTCACACAACAAATGGTTAATGCATTGTAGAGCATGGCATGACATCATTGTAGCCTCATCAATGATAATTAATTTACTTTTCTTAATTTTTTTTGCTTGTAAATATGTCATTCCTATATACAACACTGATGTTTCCAGAATAGGAACTGGCAGTTTAAATCCACTGTGCACAGTTCTTCCACCTTCTAACCAAAGTGCGACAACTCCAGTTGTTGCAAATGGCAGTGCTATTTCACCTTGTGCGTGAACAAAACTCATCAATAATTATATAAATATGTTTTTCCTGATTCACCAGGTCCATCTAGATAGAAATAATGCTCTTTGAGCAAGTCATCCTCTAGTGCACTTTGTATAGCGTTAAATGCTTGCAATTGGAAGGTATTTAAAGTTGCAAGTCTTTCTTGTGTTATTTGGTTTTGAAGCTGAATATCATAGTCTTCAAAGTTTAATTCATCTATGAGTCCTGGATCTGGCAGATTAAAATTTGCACAATTTAATCCATGAGAGAGAAAGACCTCTTGAATTTCAATTAATGCTTTTAATTCTGCAATATGCTCATTTTATCGTTGCAAAAAGTCTTCAGACATATTTGTTTTAAATTTGTCCCACAAAGCTAATGCATTTGGAGCATTTGAGAAGATGCAAATTAATGCAAATTGTTCTCTCATCTGCCATGGCATTTGACACAGTGCTGCTTCTTCTAGACATCTTTCCCATTCTGTATCATCAGCCAGGATGTTTCTGTGTTGCGCAGCTAAATGAAATGTGTCATAAACTGTGTCATTACCAGTTCTCAACTGTTTCAACAGGAGTAAACGTAAGCAGGAACATTCAAGGTCTCTTGGACTTACAGTGTATATTCTAGTTATAATTTTATTTCCACAGCTTTTTCTTTTTCGCCATAATTCATTAACAAAAATATAATGGTAGGGAATGTCAATATTCCCTTGCCTCAAAGTCAGTACAATTTAATTGAAACAACGCAGATAGTGTAGTTTGCCGATGCTCGATTTGTGCCAAAGCATTTCTTTCATTTCCAACATTGAAATAAATTAAGTGTCTTTGGGGCAAATGTACAGCTAATCGATATACTGCATGTGAGCGATCATGCATTTCAAATTTCAGAAGTCGCCACATTGCTTCTGGAGCACTTACATAGCGAGCATCTACATGAGATGCAAGTTCATCATGTAATTACTCATTTTGTTCTGGATTTTCAGCACTTTTTACCACAACAGTAGCTGCTTCATAGCCTTTTTAAATATATTTGTAGACATATTTAATGGATTTTATCGAAGTGCAAAATTCCACATTAATGTGTGCATTATACTTCATGAGTAAATGTGGATTGTATGGCACCACATATCTGTTATACACATTTTTTTGCCACGAATAATGGTAGTTTGGCCTTCTCTTCTTCTATATAATGGATAGCCATCACAATTTGCATACATTTTGTCTCTATAATCTTTTGGAAATTCTTTAGTGCATTTTTCATTTTCCATACATGGTGATTGTGGATTTATATCTCCACATGGTCCATGAATCATGCGATGAGTTACAATCTCATATAGTCTACCATGTATTTCTGGATCTGGTAGTTCAGCAATGATAACTGAATCCATTTTATCACTAGTATCCAATTTATATTTTTCTTGAAGAATTATAAGCATATGTGCATGTGGAAGTCCTCTTTTTTGAAATTCTATGGTATAAACATAAGCCAGACATTTGCCAAATAACTGAGTTATGGTTATGTCCTGTATTATTTCAGTAAAATTTATTTTGAAGACTCTTGCCACCAAATCTGGTTTATCAGAAGCAGTTTCTCCAATTAACAGATTCTGTACAATCTCTGGCCATTGTGGATTACATGTAAATGTAATAAATAAATTTGGGTTTCCAAATTAAGTTACAATAGCCATAGCATCATTGTATCTTTCTCACATATTGCAAGGATATCCTTGGAAAGAAGTAGGTAAATTTATGGCTTTGCCAGCTGCAAGCTCTCTGTTTGTAGCTGCCTCGGCAAAATAATCCATCAGTCCAGAATACTGTTCTACACCTAGTTTATCTTGTTTATATTTTAGGAAATTTTAATTATTTGCCTCAACTTGCAAATATGAATCAATGATCCATTGTTGTGTCAGTTTTCTGCCACATAAAATGGGATTGTATCCATCTCGAATGGCAATTTGAGCCACTTTAAATTCAAGCATGCAAATATTATTTCTCACACATACTTTTGAATTTGGGTAACTCTCAAGTGTTAATTTGGGTTGCCATCCGGCTTCCCCATTTGGAAAAAAATGTGGATATGTCATTGGATCTAAATTTGTACTTTAGATACTTATGTTGATAAAAGGTTGCTTCTCATTTCTGGGATATATTCTAATATCCCTTTGAAATGGTGGTTCTCCCTCATCATTTTGAAAGACCTTTGCAACCTCAATTGATGTTGGTAAGTTGTATCAGCATTTATCAGTATGGCGATCTCTTTTGGGATTGGTAACTGATGTAATTGTGCATGAATTATTTGTTCTTGTTCTATTTCTGACAATTTTTTAGGCTTGAGTGTGTGGGTTTTGGGCCATAATTTTATCAAGCTCTATAAAAACAATGGGTAAGCATTTTTTATTTTTTGGAAGCTGCATACGTTGTTCAACAGCTTCCATAGTATATAGGACATATAGTTGAGCAAATTTTCTTTGCTCCCCTTCTTCTGGATGTAAATGAGAAGTACAATGGTAAATTTGTCCTTGTTCTTTGAAACAGTAAGGACCATGTCCTGTCACATTAGCAGCTAATGTTGCACCCATAGATGCAAAGGATATGGCACTATTATAGGATCTTATATTTGTTTTGAAATTTTGGTAGTTAGGGAAAGAAGACTCTGTCATAATACTTTTTAAATATGTTGGGAATTGTTGTCTTTCTGGAAGTCTTACCTTGTTTTTTTGACAGCAACTAACAAACTGGCCATCTCTGGGTCTTTTCTGTTGGAAATGATAAGCCCCACAAAACTGACAGACAATATTCATAGTAACACAATTATGAACCTCTACTTCTAAAGATTTAAGTAAAGGACAATTGTGAAAAGATCTATCAATGTGACTCTCTAAATCCTCATTAGAATTCTTATCTGATTGTTCATCCACATTTTCTAAATGCTTTTGTTTTTTAGTAGCCTTCTTGGGCTTGGATGTTAATTTGTCAGCCTCTGAACTTTTGCTTGTGAGTCTCTCCCGTTCTTTTTGTTGTCAAATTTCCTTCTGCTCCGGCGTCTGATGATATGCCCGTGTTTTTTGACATTCTCTAGTTTGACGTCTTTTCTTTTCCTGTTTCTTGTCAGTATCTGCCATATTAACCTGTAAATAAAAGTAGTCCATTAGTACTTTTGGTCCTTTGTTTATTTATTTTTTTTAACTGTTTTTTTTTTGTGTTATTTTTTTTCTCATTTCCTGTTTTGTGTGCCCCACTATGAGGTTAGGTTTGTGAGGTTAGACTTATCAGATGAGTTAGGTTACAGTCTATGTTGTGAAAGGCGCACAGCAAATATGATAGTTCCTTCCATTTTGTATATGTGAACAGCATTTCTTGTGTTATCCTGATTTGTTTGTGGCAGTGTAGTCATTATGTCTTTGGTTGTGTTTTTTGTGTGTTACTGTTGTCATTAGGTGTTTCGTGTATGGAGTTGGGTTTAGATGAATTTGCAGCATTAATAGTATATATTATTAAGACCACTGTCGTTTTCTGTTTTATGTGAACCACTGTTGGCATTAGGGGTTAGGTTTTTTTTTTCTTCCTATCCTGTTTTGCATGCGGCAATGTTGTTATTAGGGGTTTACGGTTATTGGGTTATGTTACAGTGTTAGTTAGCGTGCAGTACGTTTCCACAAAGGCAGACACAAAACAGGATAGGTACTTTCATTTTATATGTGTAAACATCAGTCCTTTTATTTTTTTGTTTTACCTCTTTTCTTCAAATGTGTTGTGTTGAACTTGTTGTCGAGATGATGTGATTCTTCAGGCAGTGAAGAGAGAGATGTAAATGTTAAAATAACATGTAAATATTTTTTTTTAAGTAAGAGCATCTAAAACAGGATAGATTCTTCCATTTTCTATGTTTTCAGACAGGTTTAGCTTATGGGGTTAGCCTTAGAGAGTGGTGCATATAAACAGGATATATCCTTGCATTTTTTATGTTTTAAGAACATTTGTTGTATTATTCTGGTTTGTATGCACCACTGTTGTTGTCATTATAGGTTTAGGTTATGGTATTAGGCTTAAAGGTTGTTGCATAGAAAACAGGATATATTATTTTATTTAGTATGTGTTAACGACATTTTTTGTGGTGTCCTGTTTTGTGTGCACGATAGTTGGCATTAGAAGTTTAAGTTATGTAGTTAGGTTTAGAGGCTGGTGCACACAAAACAGTATTTATTTGTAGATTTTATATCTGTTAACAATATTGGTAGCAGTATACTGTTTTGTGTGCACCCCAGTTGGCAATAGAGGTTTAGGTTATGGGGATAGACTTTGAGTTTGTTGCACAGAAAACAGGATATATTCTTTCATTTTATATTTGTTAACAACATTTGTTGTAGTATCCTGTTTTGTGTGCGCCACTATTGGCATTATGGATTTATGATATATATATATTTTTTACTTGTAATACTGTACCTCTTTTCTGCAAATGTGTTGTGTTGAAATTGCTGTAGAGATGATGAGAGTCTTCAGGCAGGGTCTATTGCGAATTAAAGAGAGAGATGGAAATGTTCAAATACCATTTGAATATTTTTTTTGCACTAAGAGCATATAAATCAGGATATATACTTCCATTTTGTATGTATTCATAGAGGTTTAGCTTATGGGGTTAGGCTTAGCGAGTGGTGCATATAAAAAGGATAGATCCTTGCATTTATTATGTTTTCATAACATTTGTTGTATTATTCTGGTGTGTGTGCACCACTGTTGTCATTATAGGTTTAGGTTATGGGGTTAGGCTTAGAGGTTGGTGCACCCAAAACACGATGTATTGTTTTATTTAGTATGTGTTAACAACATTTGTTGTGGTATCATGTTTTGTGTGCATCACAGTTGATATTAGAGGTTTAGGTTATGGGGTTAGGGTTAGAGGTTGGTGCACAGAAATGCGTATTTATTGTTTGATTTTATATGTGTTAATAATGTTTGTAGCAGTATACTGTTTTGAGTACGCCACTGTTGAGATGATGTGTTTTTATTCTGGGGTTAGGCTTATAGGTTGTGGCATAGAAAACAGAATATATTTTTCATTTTATATCTGTTAGCAAAATGTGTTGTAGTATCCTGTTTTGTGTGCGCCACTATTGTCATTATGGATATAATTTTTTTGTTTGTTTTGTGATATTCTTTTGTGCGTGTCACTGTTAACATTAGGGTTGTAGGTTATGGGGTTACTTTTAGAGGGTTAGTTATGTTGCAGTGCATTTTTACCATGGCACACGCCAAACAGAATAGATGTTTTATTTTATTCTTACTTGTTATACTGTACCTGTTTTGTAGGGTCCACTGCTGCCAATCTTCCTTTCACCCTCTTTAGGCAGTGTTTGTGGGAATAGATAGACAGAAATGCAAATGTTCAAATATGACAATATTTGTAGTGGTATACTGTTTTGTGTGCACCACAGTTGGCATTACAGGTTTAGGTTATGGGATTAAGCTTGAGTTTGCTGCACAGAAAAGAGGAGATATTCTTGTATTTTATACGGGTTAACAACATTTGTTGTAGTATCCTGTTTTGTGTGCGCCACTATTGGCATTAGGGATTTCTTTTTTTGATTTGTGATATTCTGTTTTGTGTGCGCCACTGTTAGCATTAGGGTTGTAGGTTATGGGGTTAGGCTTAGAGGGTTAGTTATGTTGCAGTGCATTTTGACATTAGCGGACACCAAACAGGATTATTAATATATATATATTTTTTTTTTTATACTTTACCTGTTATGTTGCTGCCAAGCTTCCTGTGACACTCTTCAGGCAGTGTCTGTTGAAAAAGATAGAGAGAAATGTAAATGTTGAAATATTAGAAAAATAATTTTTTTTTGGAGTCACTGATATATTTTTTTTAAGGAAAATTTGTTTTATACATTACCTGTTGATTTTAATTTCTTGTGTGTAAATTGCTGCAGATTTGACAGTCCGTATTAAATTGTGCAGTGCTGTTCAGGCAGAGTCTGTTGAAAGTGATAAAAAAAGACAATTGTGAAATGCAGTGTAAATATATATGCACCGTATATACTCGAGTATAAGCTGACCCGAGTATAAGCCGAGGCACCTATTTTACCACAAAATACTGCGTAAAATGAGTGACTCGAGTATGAGCCGAGGGTGGGAAATGTGCTGCCCCCTGTGTCCCTCTTGTGCCCTCTGTGCCCCCCTCTCTCCCGTGTCTCTTCACCCCTCTCCCTTCCCTGTGACTCTTCCCCCCTCTGACTTCCCTGTGTCTCTTCCCCCCTCCCTTATCACCCTCCACAACCCCCCTCCTCATTCTCAACCTCACTCCTCAACCCCACTCCTCATCCTCATCCTCCCTCCTCATCCTCCCTCCTCACCCTCAACCTCCCTCCTCAACCCCCTCATCCTAAACCCTCCCATCCTCAACCCCCTTATCCTCAACCCCCTCCTCAACCTCAACCCCCCTCCTCATCCTCAACCCCCTCCTCAACCCCCCTCCTCATCCTCAACCTCCCTCCTCATCCTCCCTCCTCATCCTCAACCTCCCTCCTCAACCCCCTCATCCTCAACCCCCCCATCCTCAACCCCCTCCTCAACCTCCCTCCTCATCCTCAAACTCCCTCCTCATCCTCCCTCCTCATCCTCAACCTCCCTCCTCAACCCCCTCATCTTCAACCCCCTCCTCAACCCCCTCATCCTCAACACCCTCCTTAACCTCAACCCCCTCCTCATCCTCAACCCCCTCCTCAACCCCCCTCCTCATCCTTAACCTCCCTCCTCATCCTCAACCCCCTCCTCAACCTCCCTCCTCATCCTCAACCTCCCTCCTCATCCTCCCTCCTCAATCCCCCATCCTCAACGCACCTCCTCAACCTCCCTGTCAACCCCCCTCCTCAACCCCCTCCTCAATCTCCCTCCTCAACCCCCATCCTCAACTGCCTCCTCAATCGCCCTCCTCAACCTCAACCCGCCTCCTCAACCTCCCCCCTCATCCTCAACCTCCCTCCTCATCCTCAACCCCCTCCTCAACCTCCCTCCTCATCCTCATCCTCCCTCCTCATCCTCCCTCCTCACCCTCAACCTCCCTCCTCAACCCCCTCATCCTAAACCCTCCCATCCTCAACCCCCTTATCCTCAACCCCCTCCTCAACCTCAACCCCCCTCCTCATCCTCAACCCCCTCCTCAACCCCCCTCCTCATCCTCAACCTCCCTCCTCATCCTCCCTCCTCATCCTCAACCTCCCTCCTCAACCCCCTCATCCTCAACCCCCCCATCCTCAACCCCCTCCTCAACCTCCCTCCTCATCCTCAAACTCCCTCCTCATCCTCCCTCCTCATCCTCAACCTCCCTCCTCAACCCCCTCATCTTCAACCCCCTCCTCAACCCCCTCATCCTCAACACCCTCCTTAACCTCAACCCCCTCCTCATCCTCAACCCCCTCCTCAACCCCCCTCCTCATCCTTAACCTCCCTCCTCATCCTCAACCCCCTCCTCAACCTCCCTCCTCATCCTCAACCTCCCTCCTCATCCTCCCTCCTCAATCCCCCATCCTCAACGCACCTCCTCAACCTCCCTGTCAACCCCCCTCCTCAACCCCCTCCTCAATCTCCCTCCTCAACCCCCATCCTCAACTGCCTCCTCAATCGCCCTCCTCAACCTCAACCCGCCTCCTCAACCTCCCCCCTCATCCTCAACCTCCCTCCTCATCCTCAACCCCCTCCTCAACCTCCCTCCTCATCCTCAAACTCCCTCCTCATCCTCCCTCCTCAACCCCCATCCTCAACCACCTCCTCAACCCCCCATCCTCAATCCGCCTCCTCAACCTCCCTCCTCAACCCCCCCTCAACCCCCCTCCTCAACCTCCCTCCTCAACCCCCCTCCTCAACCCCCCTCCTCAACCCCCCTCCTCATTCTAAACTCCCGGTAAATGCTAATGACCCGGTATATGCTAATGACTTGGCGAGCATGTGACGTCCTGTCATTAGCATATACCGGGTGCCGGCACCCGGTATATGCTAATGAAGTGGCGCGCATGTGACGTCACATGTTCGCCGGGTCAAGAAGGAGCGAGGCTGGAGCAGAAGAAGGTAAGTGAGGGTAAAGGGACAGGGTGATGTATTTAGGGGGGGTTTAGAAGGAGGAGGGGGTTTTAGAATGAAGAGGAGGGCTTAGAATGATGAGGGGGGTTGAGGATGAGGAGGGGGGAGGGAAAGAGACACGGGGGGTTAGAGAGACACAGGGGGGTAGAGAGACACGGGGGGGTAGAGAGACACGGGGGGGAGGTTAGAGAGACAGGGGGGAGGGTTAGAGAGGGGGGGTAGAGTGACTCGAGTATAAGCCCAGGGGGCCCTTTTTAGCCTTAAAAAATGGGCTGAAAACCTCGGCTTATACTCGAGTATATACAGTATATCTATTTTTTTTCTAAAAGCATAAATGAGGTTTTAAAAGATATGTTAATAAAAGCTATGTTGTTGTAGAAATGTCTCCTTTTTGTTCCTTTTTTAGCCCACTTAAACATTTATCTGTCTTTGAAAATGTGCTATACATGAATAATGGCTTCTAATTTCTTCAGTACATTTTTTTTGTGTCAATATTTGAGATTTTTTTTTTTTTTTTTTTTATTATTAATTGATATTAATGACTGGTCAAACCTTAGATATATTTTAAATGTTACTGTATATGAATAACATTGTCCTTTGGAATCTTCTTTTTTTTAAATCTTAATGTAATAATTATAATGTATTAATGTATTAATTCATTAATTATAGCTTACCTATTTTCAGTAATTTGCAGATTTTAACGCCAGCAGTGAAATGTCCAGTCACACTGTTCATCACCTGAAGAGAAATGTAGACATTTCTGGAAAGTTTGCAGTATTTATAGACTTTGAGCTGAAGTAGAAACCGTTAGAAAGCAATATGCATGAGCTATTTGCGTTCTATTCCTCAATTTGCATTCCAGCCGCCATTTTGCACAAGTTACTTAGTTCTTGCATATAAAATGTCTGCGATTTTGTATGTGTTACAGAGTGCATGATGTGTGTTACGTGCCGTATGAAGTGTTATTGAGTTTTGGTAAGTGTTGTAATTGTACGTGTTGTAATTGTAAGTGCTTAGCCTCGTTTTGTTTTTTTTGTCCGCCATTTTTTCTCTTGCTTAGGCAGTTTTTCAATGTCTAAATGGTTGAAATCCAAGTTAAATTCACAACCAACCTGTGGTGATCTGCTTTCTTCAGTCGGGCTTGATAAGGCTATTATGGCCAAACCTACCCAGCAGATACACCCGGTTCTTTATATCCCTTCACCAAGACAGCAGATGTCTCTAAAATGTCCTTCTCCGATGCAGTATTTAAAAATATGGACTCCGGCTCAGCATTAGAAAAATATCAGACACTGTTTTTATTTCTGTGGAAACTTCATAGACTGCATTCAGAATGGGCTTTTCCTCAGAGACACACCAACTATGAATCTCAACTGAATCTCTCAACTGCCTAACTCTGACAGTTACAGACAACACAACATTCTAAAATATTTAACACTTAATGAACCAAACATGCAGCATACAGAATCACACATAACAAGTCAATCACACATAGGCAAGCAACATAACATATAGTAATTAGCATAACATAACATACAGTAATTAACATTACATAACATAGCATAATATAACTATAAACAGACCACACCACCAGATCACATGTGTCCCAAAAATGGTGGGTAGGAGGATCGTGACACAACCCCACTGACTGAGGGCCTGGCTGTCCCCCCGTGGTGTGTGTGATATTTCTATTTATTTATTTTTTTGTGTGTTTTTTGTGTGTTTTTGGATGTGCGCGGTTCGACCGTTAAGGTCGTATTTTTTAGACCTCGCAATTACTTTCTAAGTCTGACGGGTCGTATTTTCTTTGTTGTAAGTCTGCGCTTTCCTTTGTAAAGTGTTACGGGTCATAATTAAAAAAAATATATATTTTTTTCAAACTGCTACCGGTCTGGCAATATGAATTGGATAATGAGTTTTTCTTAAAGTGTAGTGCCGCGGCTCATAGATTTATGTTGAAGTGTAGTCCCGGAGCTCATCTCCACCAGAGCAATGAGCTCCTTCAGAGCTCCCTGCCTAAGTCGCACGGGGTCATAAGGATGAGCGCCTACAGAGCTCATCTCCAACAGCGCAGTGAGTGCCTTCGGTGCTCCAAGCCTAAGTTGCACGGGGTCGTAGGAATGAGGGCCTATGTAGCTCATCTCCACCAGCGCAAGGAGCACCTTTGGCGCTCCTTGCCAGCAACTGCAGCCCTCGTTTTGCGAGCTCGCAAGTGTTAGCAACAACCCGCATTGCTCACAACTATATATGTGATATGTTTTAGATGGTGGATTGTATAATATTATAGAATATACTGTATAGTAACATCCAAGAATAGTTAGAAGTGAAAAAATGCATTAGAGTAGAACCTGTGGTGGAGATAGTGTTTATTTTTTTATTGGTGATTCCCTTCCGGTGCTAGCTCATTATATATATTTGGAGGGAGGGGGGTGAGTGGGACATATCCCTCCCAGATTTTGTGAAAGGGGTTGCAGTCTCTCTCCTTAATGCCAACCCAGCTTGGCATTATGGGCATATACATGGTAAGGGCTCCTCTGTGTCTGCTTGCAGAAAATGCTTACAGGAGAGCAGCTTCAATAGAAGAGAAGACAGGATCAATTCAGTGAGGCTGATAAACTGTCCACTTAGTGCTATCCACCATATTGTTTAGTTAAATCAAATATAGATTGCTTAAAATTAGTGCATACATTGACTGACCTCACTTTCAAAAATCTTCATAAATTCTTCTCTTTGTGTAATTTCAACACAATATATTTTGTATGATATAGGCCACAATTTCATGCAGTTAGTTACTGCACTGAGTACAGTTTTTATGGGGTCATTTTTTATATAACTAATATGTGCTACTCTCCTTAATTAATTAACTGACAAATAATTAAATGCCATCATAGATGTTCAGTGTATATGTGGTGATTTATTTCGTCATTAATATTACTTGCATTCATCACACACACTCAACAATAAATATTGTCTTTGAGTAAATGTGCTGCATTTCCTTATTTATTTTATTAATAAATAACTAAATGAATAAATAAATAAATATATTAATTAATAAAAATAATAATAGCAATACCTTGTTCTGTATGTGTCTGTAAGATAACATGGCCCCTATTAAATTGTCCAAATTGTAATTACTGTAGCCCGTAATGTAGCCCGCAAAAGTTACTGCTATTAAATTGGCCCCTTTTCGCTACCCGCAATCTACTGTATATGCGGGTCACAGGCTGAAAATCCCTACAGTTGTCAAAATCGTAATTCCAACCCAGCTAAGCCTTTGATCTGTCAAACCTGCAATCGCTAAAATTACAAATCACTATTTAATTGCTACAATTGCTCAAGCCCGCAATTGTTTTCACGCCTGTAAATGGCAAATGTAGCCAAAAATCCTAGAGAGGACGCACAAGGGGGTTAAACACCTGTTTGAAGCACTGTAAAAGCAAATAAAAACACAATACTGCACTTTAAAATATTAGGAAAGCAATGAAAGACATGAGAATTTATTACACAACAGTCTCAAGTCCACAAATTTGCAATCATTTTTTTATGTGTCATTTCCATGTTATATTGATCCCTGCAATCAATGAGTTAATAGATATCATTGAAATTGCATGGACCAGAATAGTAGATTTATTGATTTCTTTAGATTGCAACATTTCTGGATTGTGGGTCCGATCACATATAGGATGTCTAAACACTAATTGATTGTGGTTTAACCTCAATGTTTTACTGAAGTCATGATGACGGTCTCATTTACTATTGGCTGTTTTTAAATCGGTAGTTACGGGCTTGCTTAATTGATCATGATCATGCCCTGAAATGCTACTTACAGTTGCATGGTTTACGGTTTTGGCTTTTGCCCATTTAGTTGAGGGTTTATTCAATTTAATCACTCTGTAACTGTTGCAGATTTGGAATTTTTTAGGGCCCATATGTGTTAACTGCATAACATTTCGCAAATACTTTTTTTTTTTCAATGTATAATGAAAATACATGTAATTATGGTGCTTGCATGTGTGCATCATGTACATCTTGCTACTAAATTATTTAATAGATCAGTAATGAATTGTCTGACTGTGTGATGCTCATGAATGCATGTTATGGTTTGTGTGTAGCTTAACCTGAATTAGTTAATTCATGAATAATTATTTGTTCTTTGTGTGATGAGCAGTGCATTTAATTGTGTGTAATATGCTCTACACTATCTCTAAATTATTTCATAAATACTCTTCCTTGATTATCTCTTTCAATTATTGCATAAATACATCATAAATGTATTAGTAATTGTTAATGGTTTGTAAAATGATGAACGTGCTAACCATGGTGGGTGTAAAATTCAAATGTTTCCAATCATATTGTTCCTAAATAAATAATGCATCTTTCAGTATATAAGCACCACTCTCCTACTTATTTGATAAATAAATACTTTATTTATCAGCATCTGCGTGTATGATAATAAATGTGTGTGCATGTATTTATAATATAAGATGCATGTATTTATAATGTAAGATGTTATAAGTACTGTATATGTTTTACATTTTTTCAAACTTAATTTGATTTTACATAAGTGATACACCTGTGCTAATGTCCTTTTTGGATAAGTATATATCTTTCTATTTTCTATTTAGGACATATGGTACAATCCATATTTATCTTGGCAAGTATCTCTCCAGTTTTATGCTTGCGCATTTTGTAATCTATGCAGCTGTGTTAACTACTTTCTTGCATCTGTTTGCACCCAAGATCTGGTAGGTTTGGTGTATCAATGTGTACTGTGTGTTTATAATTAGACTAATCTAGTGTCAACATAAATATAACATTCTTTGAAGCCAGGCAGACTTTCTAGGAGCCATGGTCCCAGGATTTTTCCATCCCTAGAACTACATGAATAGACTTACATGAATATATCACATATATAGTTGTGAGCATGTGAGCCCACTCGAGCCGTTGCTCAAGCTTGCGTGCTCGCGAAGCGAGGGCCTCAGTTGCTGGCATGGAGCACCGAAGGCGCTCCTTGCCAGCAACAGCGACCCTCGCAAACTTTACATCGCAACGCAAACAACATACGAGACACGTTAACACCCATTACGGACTCGCAAAAATCGTCTGCAACCCGCGGACATGAAAAAATGAAAAATACAATAAATACACACAACACATACATAAACAGCTTACCTACAGCAAGAGGGAGCATCCAGGACCTTAGACACTAAAAAATCTCTAAGCGAGAGAAAAAATGGCCGCCGAACCAAATGAAAACAAGGCTACAGCACTCTAAACACACAAAAAACCACAAGAAACACGCAAAACACCACAAAACACCTACGGATATTCCGCTACAGATGCATCATTTTTTGACGGGCAATTCGCTAGTAAGTAATAAAATAGGGATAAAGTAATAAACTTACTCAAAGATATGAGGATATAAAAATAGATATATTTGTAGGAGGGATAAAAATGAACAAGTCAGGCACTCAGGTAGCCACCCCTAATATATTGTAGTTGATTCCATCAAAACATGACAATTCTATGTTATTATTTATGAATTTATGTTAGTTGGATTATTCAATGACCCCTCGATTATTCAAATCATATCTGAGTGGGATGTCTGAATCCATGACAGAATTATGGACAGCCAACACAAATCTATAATATTCTATAACTTTAAAAGTACAAATAGTACAATCATGTTATTAAATTCACATTATACAGCTCATTACTTACATTACTTACTACCTTTACCATAGAAAGCATGAATTAAAAAAAAAATGAGACCAGTAAAATGTATTAATTTACCATAACCCTTAGATATGTTTCAGTTTTGGCCTTTTGTGTTACCGAACTGTATCCCCCCCCAAGATTTATTTGGGTTTCTTCTCCCCTGGATAGATAGATTTAGCTATATATACAGTGGGGGGGAAAGTATTTGATCCCCTGCTGATTTTGAAAGTTTCTCCACTGACAAAGAAATGATCAGTCTATAATTTTAATAGTAGGTGTATTGTAACAGTGAGAAACAGAATAACAAAAACGAAAAACACATGTAAAAAAACGTATAAATTGAGTTGCAGGTCAATGAGGGAAATAAGTATGTGACCCCTTCGTCTTAGTACTTGGTGGCAAAACCATTGTTGACAATCACAAATGTCAGAGTTTTTTTGTAGTTGGCCACCAGGTTTGCACACATCTCAGGAGGGATTTTGTCCCACTCCTCTTTGTAAATCCTCTCCAAGTCGTTAAGGTTTTGAGGCTGATGTTTGGCATCTCGAACCTTCAGCTCCCTTCACAGATTTTCTATGGGACTAAGGTCTGGAGACCGGCTAGGCCACTCCAGGACCTTAATGTGTTTCTTCTTGAGCCACTCCTTTGTTGCCCTGGTTGTGTGTTTGTCATGATGGAATACTATCCATGGCCCATTTTCAATGCCCTGGCTGAGGGAAGGAGGTTCTCACCCAAGATTTGACTGTACATGGCCCTGTCCATCGTCCCTTTGATGCAGTGCAGTTGTTCTGTCCCCTTACCAGAAAAATGCCTCCAAAGAATAATGTTTCCACCTCCATTCTTGACGGTGGTAAAGGTGTTCTTGGGGTCATAGGCAGCATTCCTCCTCCTCCAAACACGACGAGCTGATTTGATGCCAAAAAGCTTGATTTTGGTCTCATCTGATCACAACACTTTCACCCAGTTCTCCTCTGAATCATTCAGATGTTAATTGGTGAACTTCAGACAGGCCTGTACATGTGCTTTCTTGAACAGGAGGACCTTGCGGGCAGTGCAGGATTTCAGTCCTTCACGGTGTAGTGTGTTAGCAATTGTTTTCTTGGTCGAGGGAAACTGGTTATTTTGTGTTTCTTCCATTTGCGAATAATCATCACCTTCTCACCAAGCTGCTTGGCGATGGTCTTTTAGCCCATTCCAGCCTTGTGTAGGTCTTCAATCTTGTCCCTTACATCCTTGGACAACTTTTTGGTCTTGGCCATGGTGGAGAGTTTGGAATCTAATTAATTGATGGCTTTTGTGGACAGGTAACAAACTGATATTAGGAACACTCCCTTTAAAAGACCCCGGGGAGCCAGAAATGTTGCTGATTTATAGGGGATCAAATACTTATTTCCCTCAGTGAGCAAGGGGTCCATGTCTGGAGTCCCCTATACCTCTTAGGGATAATTATCTCTAAGGGTAATTTGCATAAACAAAACCTTGCTCACTGGGCCTTAGGGAGTTCAGTTACACCTCACTGACAAGGCCCATTGAAGGACGAAACGTACTTCTGGGGTTTGCTGTTTCTCCTGTTTAGGGTAGAATTGCCTGGTATTTCGGGTCTGGGTCACTCTAGTGAGTGGGACAAGACTGATATACTACAGGATATTTCCCACTGTGAAGGGCACAAGTGAGCTAAAAGAGGTTGCTCTCAGAGTGGGTTATCATGTCCATAGATCTAACCTATTAAGGTTAGTTCGTTCACTGATTGAGCACCTTTGACTTTGTTGTTTTGTTTATGCAAATTACCCTTAGGGAATAATCTCCCTAAGAGTTATAGGGTTTCCAGACGTGGACCGCTTGCTCACTGTGCCTTAGGGAGTTAAGCTACATCTCACTGACAATGCCCAATGAAGCCTGAAATGTATGTCTGGTTTTTGCTGTTTCTCCTGTTCAGTGTAGAATTGCCTGGTATTTCGGGGCTGGGTCACTCTAGTGAGTAGTACCAGACTCATATACTACAGGTTATTTCTCCCTGTGAAGGGCACAAGTGATCTAAAAGAGGTTGCTCTCAAAGTGGGTTATCATGTCCATATAACTAACCTATTAAGGTTAGTTCATCTCTGATTGAGCACATCTGACTTTGCTGTTTTGTTTATGCAAATTACCCTGGGGTATTAATCTCCCTAAGTGGTATAGAGTCTCCAGATGTGGACCCCTTGCTCACTGTGCCTTAGGGAGTTCAGCTACACCTCTGGCTTTGTTTTTTTGTCAATAGTAAATATAATGTATCTTAGAATAATCTGTTTAAAATATCTCTTCTAAACATGCCCTATAAGATCTGTTTTAGCAGCTTCTGGTACCTACTATTTGCCCCATGATATATACAAATCTAAACCATCCTCCTAACCTTACCCTGTTAGTATTATTTTGACATCCCTACAACAACTGGTGCAATGACTTGTGAAACCTGCTAATTGTCCCCTAACTGGTGAAACAAACTTAGTACACTGATGTCCTGATCATAATATTGTTGCACACAGAGGGTCAATTAAATATTATATATGTTTTTATCAATATAACACATAAATTATTGCTTACTTATAGCCCTATTAAATTGAAGCTATGTGTTAACTTGTAGCTCGTAACTGTCATCTTAGGGATCTTTTCATGCTAAGATACCTCGTAACATTGCTCGCAGTGGGCTTTGCGTGTTAACACGCAGGACGGCCAAGAATAGGCTACGTGGAGAGCAACGTTGAACTTTGCGCACGTAAATCCTTTGATCTGTCATGCCCGTAACCGCTAATTGTTTAATTCAGCTATTCAAGTACAACGTGGTCACTCGCGAGCAAGCACGTAAAATGCAAATGGAGCTCAGAGGCCAACGTGTGCTCTAGAGCACCTGCAATGGGGGTAAAGTATGATACGTAGCTCTTGTAATGAAAATAAAATCACTCTACTGTACATGTATTATAAGGGAAAGTGATGTTAGGTCTCAGAATTAATAGCACAACATTCTCAAGTCCGCAAATCGTCCCAGTAAAATACTTTATTTCATGATTTTATTTTGTGTTATATCGATACCCGCAATCAATGTGTTTTGCGACATATACTATAACTTGGATGTAATAGAATATTATATTTACTGCTTTATTATTATTACATTATATGTGGCTTGTGGGTCCAATCGCAAACTGGATTTGGAGCACGTAGGACTTTGAAATCTACCCTCCCCTTTTTCAGTGACTTGATGATTACTATCTAATTTTCGATTGGCTCCATCTGAACCCGTAACTACGAGATTGATTAATTGTTTGCATTCGCATACGCAAGTCCGACAGCAGCGAACTGGTTTACGTGATAGCATCTCTCGCTCGTAGCTCTCAGCCCTTTCTAATTTAATAGCAACATAAGTATGCCAAATTTGAAGCACGCAACCCTTACGTGCAACACGTTGGACTTACAAGGCTGGAATTTAATATGGCCCTATATAATACAGCTCCCTCCTGCAAGTGCACACCTACAAATAAATAGCTTATTCAGGATTTAAATACCTGTTTTATGTCTTCCATTACAATTAGATTTCCATCTTCCCAGATAATTTTATATATAAACAGGAGTTTGATTTTAGATACTTCTCCTGTATGTAAACAATGGCCTGAATATGGGTTAAGAGCATTTTTGAATATAATTAATGAAATTTGAAGTTGTAATAAGATTGAAATTAATTAGAAAAAGGCTTTTTTTCTTAAATTGTAATTATGTGTTAGTCTATGGGCAACCTCACCAAGGGCCTCATTTAAATCGGGGCTATTACTTGAGAGTAAATACCTGCAGCCTTATTAAATTGTGATTCGGCCAATTGATTAGGGCTCTATATAAACACAGAGCATATTTTTTTACAAAAGTTTTTAGTTTGTGAAGACCTTGCTTTTGGATAGAAGTTCACTAACTAAACACTTCTGTAAAAAAAATGTGCTCTGTGCTTATATAGAGCCCTATTCAATTGGCCAAATCACAATTTAATAAGGCGGCTGATGTGCTGCTTTTGAGCTGAGTGCTTGAGTAGCTCTACTTTTACTTAGATATTCAATTGGCCGGCCCCGCCAGTTAGTCCCCCTTCCTGATGATTGAAAACCATGCTATCAGCAGTAAGGATTTTTGGGCGTGAACATGATCTCGGACGCAAGCCCAAAGCAGCCAATCGCAATGGAGCCTGCCATCGATTTGGGCTTTATATGGGATCAGACCTGCAAACCAACCCCATGATGCAGGGGTCCTGACTAAGATTCCCGTCGGCTCCCCACATCAACACCTTGCTGCAGGGTTCCTGTTCGGGACCACTGTAGCATTTCAAATTTCAAATTGCACGCCACAGGGCATTTAAAGGGCCTGCGGCACACAAATGGTTAACTCCATGCCGCAAGGGTACAGTAACTATCCCAGCAGCAACTAACATTAAACCCCCATGCTGCGGGGTCCCCATATTAACCTTTGGAGCAGGAGTCCCCGCTGCATTTAGAAATTCAAATTACCTGCTGTGGGTCCTGAAAGGACCTTAAAGGTCCTTAAAGGACTTGCGCTAAAAAAAACATTTAACTCCTGGCACAGGGGGACTGTAAGTACCCCCTGGCACCTAAAATAAACCCCATCACACATGGGGGTCATTATATACCTTCATGAGACAATATTTAAGTCCCTCAGTTCAATAGTTGTCTATATAGACCCCTATAGGACATTATTAACCCCTATATTAACACTATAAGTACCATGAGGGTCCTCCATGACCCTCATCACACAAAGTCTAAGCACTGTACTACAATATTAACCCTAACTGTACCCCATTAACCATAACTGTACCCCATTAACCCTAACTATACCTACAGTGGATATAAAAAGTCTACACACCCCTGTTAAAATGTCAGGTTTCTGTGCTGTACAAAAATGAGACAAAGATAAATAATTTCAGAACTTGTTCCACTTTTAATGTGACCTATAAACTGTACAACTCAATTGAAAAACAAAATGAAATCTTTTAGGTGGAGGGAAGAAAATAAAGAAAAATAATGTGGTTGCATATGTCTGCACACCCTCTTATAACTGGGGATGTAGCTGTGTTCAGAATTAAGCAATCACATTCCAAATCGTGTTAAATAGGAGTCAGCATACACCTGCCGTCATTTAAAGTGCCTCTGATTAACCCCAAATAGAGTTCAGCTGCTCTAGTTGGTCTTTCTTGAAATTTTCTTAGTCGCATCCCACAGCAAAAGCCATGGTCCACAGAGAGCTTCCAAAGCATCAGAGGGATCTCATTGTTACAAGGTATCAATCAGGAGAAGGGTACAAAAGAATTTCCAAGGCATTAGATATACCATGGAACACAGACAAGACAGTCATCATCAAGTGGAGAAAATATGGCACAACAGTGACATTACCAAGAACTGGAGCTCCCTCCAAAATTTATGAAAAGACGAGAAGAAAACTGGTCTGGGAGGCTACCAAGAGGCCTACAGAAACATTAAAGGAGCTGCAGGAATATCTGGCAAGTACTGGCTGTGTGGTACATGTGACAACAATCTCCCGTATTCTACATATGTCTGGGCTATGAGGTAGAGTGGCAAGACGAAAGCCTTTTCTTACGAAGAAAAACATCCAAGCCAGGCTACATTTTGCAAAAACACACCTGAAGTCTCCCAAAAGCATGTGGGAAAAGGTGTTATGGTCTGATGAAACCAAGGTTGAACTTTTTGGCCATAATTCCAAAAGATATGTTTGGCGCAAAAACAACACTGCACATCACCAAAAGAACACCATACCCACAGTGAAGCATGGTGGTGGCAGCATCATGCTTTGGGGCTGCTTTTCTTCAGCTGGATCTGGGGCCTTAGTTAAGATAGAGGGAATTATGAACAGTTCCACATACCAGTCAATATTGGCACAAAACCTTCAGGCTTCTGCTAGAAAGCTGAACATGAAGAGGAACTTCCTCTTTCAGCATGACAATGACCCAAAGCATACATCCAAATCAACAAAGGAATGGCTTCACCAGAAGAAGATTAACGTTTTGGAATGGCTCAGCCAGAGCCCAGATTGAAAATCTGTGGGGTGATCTGAAGAGGGCTGTGCACAGGAGATGCCCTCGCAATCTGACAGATTTGGAGTGTTTTTGCAAAGAAGAGTGGGCAAATCTTGCCAAGACAAAATGTGCCATGCTGATAGACTCATACACAAAAAGACTGAGTGCTGTAATAAAATCAAGAGGTGCTTCAACAAAGTATTAGTTTAAGGGTGTGCATATTTATGCAACCATATTATTTTATTTTTATTTATATTTTATATTTTATTATTTTTTCTTCCTTCTACCTAAAATATTTCAGTTTGTTTTCAATTGAGTTGTACAGTTTATAGGTTACATTAAAGGTGGAAAAAGTTCTGAAATTATTTATCTTTGTCTCACTTTTTTTACAGCACAGAAACCTGACATTTTAACAGGGGTATGTAGACTTTTTATATCCACTGTATACAACCCTAACTGTACCCAATAAACCCCTACCCTATTAACCCCTACCTTACATTATTAACCCCTATCCTATACCATTCCTTTAACCCCCTCTAACCAATTAACCCCCTCTAACTAACTAACCCTATTTAACACTCACCATACCTAATAAACCCTATCACTAACCACTTAACCCTATCCAGACCCAGTTAACCCTGTCTAGTCCTATATAACCCTAACTGTACCTATTTAACTCTAACTGCAGTGATTTAACCCTAACTGGGTCTATTTAACCATAACTGTACCAATTTACCTCTAACTGGGCCTATTTAACAAATGTACCCAGTAAACCCGTATCCTATAAATCCCCTCCTACTCTACCCTTTTAACCCCTATACTACCTACCCAACTCCTACCCTACCCTATTAACCCCTACACTACCTACCTAACCCCTTAATAAAATCCCCCACTAAAAAAACACCCCACTAATTACAAAAAAACACCTAAATACAGAAAATAAAAAACAATTACTGAAAATAACAAACTAAATAAAACAAATTAATAAAACTACATTACATAAAGTATAAGACCTAGAAGTACATAAATTAAAAAAACCTAGAATTACATAAAATTAAAAAAAAGCTGCATTACTGTAAATAAAAATAGCTAGATTATAAATAAAGAAAATCAGCATAACTAAAAATAGAAAAGGGTAAAATACACCACTTCCCTGTCTCAAATGCCCCTCCAGTGATGCTGGTCTTCTGTGCTTCGTCCCAGACAGGGCCCTCCAAAAGTGTCCAAAGGTCCAGTCACACTCAAAAAAAATAAACCATTACAATTAATTCACAAATACATACACCCTGCAATAAAATAAAGGCCTAATATTTATCTTACCTTTCCAAAATGCCTGTCCAGCGATGCCAAGCATCTGCACCTTCTGATTGACTGATGTACCTGTCAATCAGAATGCAGCCAATCAGAAGGTGCTGATGCTTTAAACCAATAAGAATGGGATACACCACACAGAAGTGTATCCCATTCGGATTGACTGAAGGTAATAGCACCTTCTGATTGGATTAAAAATGATTGGCAGTTACATCAGCCAATCAGGATGAGACAGAAGGGTGTATCCCATTCTGTTTGGCTTAAGGCATTAGCACCTTCTGATTGGCTAAAATATGATTGACAGCATTTTCAGCCAATCAGAAGGCACCATTTTGATACTTTCAGTGGGGCATACGTGGGAACCTCCATTTGCGTCGGGGGGGGGGGGCTCCTCAAGGGAGGAGATCCATTATTATTATTTTATTATGCCAATCGGGATATTTTTCGAAGGGGCCTTGTCTGGGACGAAGACATGAGGACCGTGGCATCGCTTTGGAAAGGTAAGTTGACTATTATGCCTTTTTTTTTTTTACAGAGTGTATGTATTTATATATTAATTCTAATGTTTTGGTATTTTGTAGGTGTGACCGGACCTGTGGACATTTATGGAGGGCTCTATCTGGGACAAAGCACAGAAGACCAGCATCACTGGAGGGGCATTTAGGACAGGTTAATGGTCTATTTTACCCTTTTCTATTGTTAGTTAGGTTGATTTTCTTTATTTATAATCTAGCTTTTTTAGTTACAGTAACATAGCTTTTTTATTTTAAGTAATGTAGCTTGTTTATTTTCTGTAATTGTAGCTTTTTTATTTGATATAATTCTAGTTATTTTTCTGTAATGTAGTTGTATTAATTTGTGTAATGTAGTTTTTTTATTTTCAGTATTTTTATTTTCTGTAATTAGGTGTTTTTTTATTTTTTATAATTAGTGGGGTGTTAGGGATCTTATTTAGGGTGCTAGATACGTAGTATAGGGTTTAATAGGGTAGGGTAATAGGGTAGGGTGGGAGGGGGTTTATAGGATAGAGGTTTACTGAGTACATTTGGGGTTAAATAGGCCCAGTTAGGGTTAAATAGGTACAGGTAGGGTTAAATCGGACTAAATAGGGATAACTGGATCTAGATAGGGTTAAGTGGTTAGTGATAGGGTTAATTAGGTTTGGTGAGAGTTAATTATGTAGAGGAGGTAATTGGTTAGAGGGGGGTTAATAGAATAGTATAGGGTAGGATAGGGGTTAATAATGTGAGGTAGGGGTTAATAGGGTAGGGGTTATTGGGTACAGTTAGGGGTGTATAGGTTACTAGAGGGGTTAATAGTGTCCTATAGGGGTGTATATAGACCCCTATAGGACTGCAGGGGTTAATTAGAGGCTCATGATGGTCTATATAGACCCCCTTGAGTGATGGAGCTAATTTTAGGTGCCAGGGGGTACTTATAGTACCCCCGCAATAGAGGTTATTTTTTTAGTTTGCGTGGGTCCTTTAAAAACCTTTAAGGTCCTTTCAGGACCTGCGGTGGAAAATTTAAATTTGTAATCCTTACTCAAATACCACACTAATTACAAAAAATAAAAAACCCACCTAATTACAGAAAATAAAAAAACAATTACTGAAAATAACAAAGTACAATAAACTTAATTAATTAATAAAACTACATTACAGAAAATACCTAAAATTAAATAAAATTAAAAACGCTGCAAGGGTTAATGAAGGGTCTTCTGATTGGCTGATGTAACTGTCAATCATATTTCAGCCAATCAGAAGACACAGATGCTTTGAGCCAATCACAATGGGATGCAGCCCACAGCCAATCAAAATGGGATATAGGGGTGTATCCCATTTTGATTGTCTCACACTGTTGCGACTTCTGATTTGCTGAAATATGATTGAAAGCAAATTCAGCCAATGAGAAGGCTCCATTTCGAAATTTTGACCGTAGCATGTATGAGAATCATGTACGACGGGGAACTTCTCAAGGAATATTAGATTTGTTTTTTTAGAACGCTGTTTTTTTTTGCAGGGGCCCTGCCTGCGACAACTGGAGAAAGATCAGGCATATATTATATTATATGTTGTATGTATTTATGTATTAATTGTCATTTTTCTTTTTATTATAGGACTCCTCAGGCTGTTGGGGCTAGGTGGGGATAATGTGGAGTATTTTCTAAGCTGGATTCAACTACCAATACCACGGGCACTCAAACACTGCACTACTGGGTATGACGGTGCATGCGCAAGTCCCACCTAAGGACGCACGTAGCATTACTCCTAAGCCTCTAGCCTCTAGCTCAGAGGTCCTCAAACTACGGCCCACGGGCCAGATCCAGCCTGCCAGGGTCCTGAACCTGGCCCCCACCTGCCCCTTCACACAGGCCCCTGCTTCTCTCTGTATTTTTACAGCCACAGCCCCTGCTATAATTTCCTAGTCATCTGACTAGGCAGAGCAGGGGCTGGCCAAGGGAGGAGCCACCAAGTTGAGGAGCCACACACCAGCAGCATGAAGGCAAGGTAAGGCAAGGGGGCAGTGAGCGAGAGAGACAAGGGGAGTGAGGGAGCAATAGAGACAGACAGACAGACAAGGTGAGTGAGGTAGTGAGACAAGGGGAGTGGGGTAGAGAGACAGGGGGAGTGAGGGGGAGATAGACAGACAGTCATACAGACAAAGGAGAGTGAGGTCGAGAGACAAGGGGAGAGAGGTAGAGAGACAAGGGGAGTGAGGGGTAGACTGACAGACAAGGGGAGTGAGAGACAGACAGACATACAGACAAGGGGAGGAAGATAGAGAGACAAAGGGAGTGAGATAGAGAGGCAAAAAGAGTGAGGTAGAGAGGCAAGGGGAGTGAGGGAGAGAGAAAGACAGACAAGGTAAAGTGAGGTATAGAGACAAGGGGAGTGAGGGAGAGAGAGACAGACAGACAAGGGGGAGTGAGGTAAAAAGGCAAGGGGTGTGAGGGAGAGAGAGAGAGACACAGGGGAGAGAGAGAGGGAGGACAAGATAAAAAGGAGAGAGAGGAGGGAGGGAGATGGACAGAGAGAGAGAGAAAGGAATGATAGTGAGGGAAAGAGATAGATAGAAAGAGAGAGAGAGAGAGAAAGGAGGGAGAGAGAGAAAAAGAAGAGGGAGTCAGAGAGTATTAGAGAGAAAGAGGAAGAGAGAGACATAGGAAGATGTAGTGAGGAAGAGATAGAAAAAAAGAGGGTTAGATAGGAAGGGAGACAGAGAGAGAGATGGGGAGAGAGAGGGAGGAAGAAATAAAAAGGAGGGATGGAGATGGACAGAGAAAGAGACATAGAAAGGATAGATAGGGATGGAGCTAAAGAGAGAGAAAAAAGAAAGGGAGAGAGACATGGGAAGAGAGAGGGAGGAAGAGATAGAATGGAGAGGGGGACAAAATGGGAGAAGGCACAAGGGAGAGAGAGAAGAGATAGGGAGAAGGAGCGAGAGGGAGAGATAGAAGAGAGGCTGAAGGGGAGAAGTGATATGGAGAGAGAGAGGGAGAAGGAGAGAGAGGGCGAAAAAGAGAGAGGGAAGAGGGAGAAGGGATGAATAAGTGAAACAATTACATACATATAATTATATATATAGTTGTCGTACTGCGAGTTGTTTTCACGCTTTGCGAGCCATCGAATTAGGCTGCAATGAGCGCCGCAAAGCAGGGGAGCAGTTGAGGATCACGGGACATGGACGCAAAATTACGGCCCATATGACTTAGGACCTGAAGCATGTGAATGGACTGCGGTGCCTGCAAAAATACGACTTTAACAGCCGAACCACCGAACTAGAAAAGCAAAAACACACAAATATGCCTCAAATTAACTGACACACAGCACAGGGAAGAGCCAGGGAGCCTGTGATTGAGGTTGCAAGTTAATTTGAGGCATATTTTGTCTTTTACAATGATCTAAAATTGATTAAGAGAGAAAAAAATGTCTGCCCAAAAAATGTAAACGCGAATGAAAACGAGACCGAAAGATGTCAAACGAGGCTGAAGGACGAAAATACGAGCCCTAAGCAGTAAGCGTTAATGCAAAACAGTAACACTTAATACAAGCCAGTAACATTTAACCTAAGGCAGTAACACTTATCGCAAGGCCCCTAAACTACATGGGGGCACAGGCTCGCAATGTGAACCAAAGGTGTTCATCGCTGGGCTCGCGATGATCGCCGAAGCCGCTCAAATACGAGGCCTATAAAGTACACATGGGGAAGGCGCTCATTGCAAGCCACGACATGAACGACGAAGGCGCTCATTATGAGGCTTGCGATGAGTGCCAAAGGTGATCATTGCAAAGCAGGAAGGTTGTGGCTCGCAAGGAGCACCAAAGTCGCTTATTGTGAGCCACGCAATGAGAGCTGAAGGTGCTCAGAGGGGCCATAGCCCTGCATTGTGTGGCAAACATCATTGCCAGACTTCACATTTTATTGTCACAATTTTTGATGGGCAAGTCGCTAGTACATATAATAGTTGTCAAACTGCGATTCGTCGTCACGCTTTCGACAAATCGCAGTTTGACTACTACGACTGATCGCAGTGCTGTGCGAGCGCACAAGTGGCCGGTCGTGTGATCGCACGAGCGGATGGTGGTGCGAACACACAGATGGGCGACCATGTGCACGAGCAGCCTCCCTTGCACGCACACGGCAGGGAGAGAAGGGAATAAGAGACACAGAGGAGGGGTTGAGACACACGGAGAGGAGGGGGGAGAGACACACAGGGGAGGAGGGGGAGAGACAAACAGGGAAGTGAGAGGAGGGGGAAGAGACACAGAGGAGGGAGAGGAGGGGGAGACACACAGAGGAGGGAGAGGAGGGGGAAGAGACACAGGGGAAGGAGAGGAGGGGGGAGAGGAACAGGGGAGGGAGAAAAGAGGGGGGAAAGACACAGGGGAGTGAGTGGAGGGGGAAGAGGCACAGGGGGTGGGAGAGGAAGGGGAAGACACACAGAGGAGGGAGAGGAGGGGTGATAGACACAGGGAAGGGAGAAGAGGGGGAGAGACACAGGAGGGAAGGGAAAGGAGAGGGGGAGACACAGGGGAGGGAGAGGATGGGGAAGAGACACAGGAGAGTGAGAGGAGGGGGAAAGTGACACAGGGGACAGAGAGGAGTGGGGGAGACACACAGGGGAGTGAGAGGAGGGGGAATAGACATGGGGGAGGGAGAGGAGGGGGGAAGAGACAGAGAGGGGGGAGATAGACAAAGAGGAGGGGGAGACAGACAGGGGAGGAGGGGGGAGAGACACAGAGGAGGGGGAGAGACACAGGGGAGGAAGAGGAGGGAAAGACACACAGAGGAGAGAAAGGAGGGTGGAGAGACCAAGGGGAGAGAGAGGAGGGAGAGAGACACAGGGGAGGGAGAGGAGAGGGGGAGAGACACAGGGGAGGGAGATGAGGGCTAAAGAGACACAGAGGAGTGATAGGAGGGGGAAAGAAGCACAGGGGAGGGAGAGGAAGTGGGATGAGACAGAGAGGAGGGATAGACACAGAGGAGGGGGAGACTCACAGGGGAGGAGTGGGGAGACACACAGGGGAGGAGTGGGGAGAGACACAGAGGAGGGAGAGGATGCGGATAGACATACATAGGAGAGAGAGGAGGGGGGAGACCCAGGGGAGGTAGAGGAGGGGGAAGAGTCCCAGGGGAGGGAGAGGAAGGGGGAGAGACAGAGGGGAGTGAGAGGATTGGGAAAAAGACATAGGGTAGGGAGAGGAGGGGGAGCGGTGACACAGGGGCATGAGAGGAGGGAGGAAGAGACACAGGGGAGGGAGAGGAGGGGAAAGACATACAGAAAAGAGAGAGGAGGGGGTGAGACCCAGGGGAGAGAGAGGAAGGGGGGAGAGACACAGGGGAGTAAGAGGATGGGAAAAAAGACACAGGGGAGGGAGAGGAGGGGAGGGGGTGACACAGGGGAGTGAGATGAGGGAGGAAGAGACACAGGGGAGGGAGAGGAGGGGGAAGAGACACAGGGGAGGGAGAGGAGGGGGTAAGGGCCAAAGAGGGGGAGAGAGACACAGAGGAGGGGGAGACATACAGGGGAGGAGAGGGGAGAGACACTGGGGAGGAGGAGGGAGACACACAGGGGAGGAGGAGGGAGAGACACAGAGGAGGGGGAAAGAGGCACAGGGGAGGGGGAGGAGGGGGAAAGAGAAACGGGGGGAAGAAACACAGGGGAGGGAGAGGGGGAGAAACACAGGGGAGGGAGAGGGGGAAGAAACACAGGGGAGGGAGAGGGGGGAAAGAGGCACAGGGGAGGGAGAGGGGGAAAAAGACACAGTGGAGGAAGAGGAGGGGGAGGAAACACAGGGGAGGGAGAGAGGGGAAGAGACACAGGGGGAAGAGATGCAGGGGAGAGAGAGAGGGCAAAGATACACATGGGAGGGAGAGGGGAAGAGACACTGGGGAGGGAGAGGGGAGGAAAAAGAGACACAGGGAATGGGGGTAAGACATGGGCGCTCATTGCAAGGCCTGTGATGAGCGCCAAAGTCTCTCATCACAAGGCCAGCAAGGTAGAGGGGGGGTTTACTATGAGCACCAAAGGCTCTCATTGTGAGGCCTGCAATGAGTGCCTAAGGTGCTCATCGCGAGGCAGGAAGGTTAGAGGGGGGGGGGGGGAACTTCGCAAGGTGCGGCAAACAGCAGTGCCAGGCTTCAAATTTTATTGCCGTCATTTTTGACGGGCAAGTTGCTAGTAATAATAATAATAATAATAATAATAATAAAATAGTAATAGAGGTTAATGATACACAGGTTTATTATTAATTATATTTTGAATTAAATATGTATGGGGGCAACAAAATCTTTTAAGTGAATAGGGCTTCTATAGGTCTTAATCTGGCCCTGTATTAATTTAATTACTATTTAATGTACCGGAACATATAGAAGAGACAATATTGTTCACTACTGTGTTAGCTGAGTTTTCTATCTACTTGGTGTGGCTTCTATTACTAGATCATAGTTTTGAAAAGAGACTTTATGCCTCATGGTAGAAAAATGAGTTTTTATTAAAGGCAGAATAGTCTAATATATTATGGAGGTTGGACTGTTTGTGGAAGAAGAGTACCTAGAGATGCAGTTCCTCACGAGGAATATTTTTGATCAGGTAAAACATGTCTGAATATACTTAAAAAAATAGATGATAATTGAGTATAAATGTATCTGGAGAATTCATAATGCTAATTTTGAGAACTTTGAGATGAGATGCCCACTTTTTTCTTGATGATCCACTGCCTTTCTGAAAATTAACTAGTTAAGAGTAAATTATTTAGAAAGGAAAGGTAACTATTTGGATAAACTAGGGTGTATTAGCTGAAAATAAATGTAATGCAAATAAATGTTAAGATAAGTATTAGATAATGAATTAATGAAGTGGAGAAGAATACAAATAACAAATAACTCAAAATAGAATGCCTGGATGTGAAATACATTAATTGAGAGGGAAAACAAAGTGGCAATTGATTTGTGCAACTAAGAGAAATAATTGATTTAGAGATATGCTAGGTAGTAGAAAGAACTGAATTGAAAACTTAAACAAATTATATCTCAAAATGGATTAAATATTGAGTAAATTATTAAGTTAAATGTTATCAAGTATTTTTAGAAAACTATGTGCAAATAATTGTCTTATCTGAATTGAGTAATTAAAATCATCATTAATCATCAAATTAAAAAAATGATGATGATAGAGAACTAAGGGAGGAATTAAACATCCTAAATTAAAAAGAATAGTTAAATTGAATTGAAAGAAGATGATGTACTATGCAAATATATAACTACATGGAATTCATGAAATATAAATTTTCTTAAGAAGGAGGAAAAATATAGTGAAATATAATAATTTAAGGAAAATTAGACTGAGTAGAACACAAAATTCTAAAAAAACTCTAAAGTTCAGAAAGATTGTAATTATTAGATCTTTTGAAAGGGATTAATATAACTTAATAATGAAGCAACTAGGTAAAACTTGCTGTAAGGTAGGCTGATTATTAGCCCCATTAAATTCCAGCCTCGTAGATAGTGATGTCGCGAACCTAAAATTTTCGGTTCGCGAACCGCGAACGCGAACCTCCGCAAATGTTCGCGAACCGGCGAACATCGGCGAACCGCCATAGACTTCAATGGGCAGGCGAATTTTAAAACCCACAGGGACTCTTTCTGGCCACAATAGTGATGGGAAAGTTGTTTCAAGGGGTCTAACAACTGGACTGTGGCATGCCGGAGGGGGATCCATGGCAAAACTCCCACGGAAAATTACATAGTTGATACAGAGTCTGGTTTTAAGCCCTAAAGGGCATAAATTACCTAACATTCCTAAATTGTTTGGAATAACATGCTTTAAAACATCAGGTATGATGTTGTATCGATCAGGTAGTGTAAGGGTTACACCTTACATGACTGGGGGTCTATAGGTGACATTAGTACTGACCTTTATCTGACTGGGTGTCTATAGAGTGACATTAGTACTGACCTTTATATGACTGGGGGTCTATAGGTGACATTAGTACTGACCTTTCTCTGACTGGGTGTCTATAGAGGGACATTAGTACTGACCTTTAGCTGACTAGGTGTCTATAGAGGGACATTAGTAATGACCTTTATCTGACTGGGGGTCTATAGAGTGACATTAGTACTGACCTTTAGCTGACTGGGTGTCTATAGAGGGACATTAGTAATGACCTTTATCTGACTGGGTGTCTATAGAGGGACATTAGTACTGACCTTTAGCTGACTGGGTGTCTATAGAGGGGCATTAGTAATGACCTTTATCTGACTGGGGGTCTATAGAGGGACATTAGTACTGACCTTTATCTGACTGGGTGTCTATAGAGGGACATTAGTAATGACCTTTATCTGACTGGGTGTCTATAGAGGGACATTAGTACTGACCTTTAGCTGACTGGGTGTCTATAGAGGGACATTAGTACTGACCTTTATCTGACTGGGTGTCTATAGAGTGACATTAGTACTGACCTTTATATGACTGGGAGTCTATAGGTGACATTAGTACTGACCTTTATCTGACTGGGTGTCTATAGAGGGACATTAGTAATGACCTTTATATGACTGGGGGTCTATAGAGGGACATTAGTACTGACCTTTATCTGACTGGGTGTCTATAGAGGGACATTAGTAATGACCTTTATCTGACTGGGTGTCTATAGAGGGACATTAGTACTGACCTTTATCTGACTGGGTGTCTATAGAGGGACATTAGTAATGACCTTTATCTGACTGGGTGTCTATAGAGGGACATTAGTACTGACCTTTATATGACTGGGGGTCTATAGGTGACATTAGTACTGACCTTTATATGACTGGGGGTCTATAGGTGACATTAGTACTGACCTTTATCTGACTGGGGGTCTATAGAGGGACATTAGTACTGACCTTTATCTGTCTGGGGGTCTATAGGTGACATTAGTCCTGACCTCCTGCTGCAGTATTATTACTCCCAGTACTCCCAGGCTTGCTACTATTAGATATAATAACCTCAGTTTCGTTTCCTTATCTGTTGGTAACATCAAAATATGATTATTAAATATTTCATATTTGTTTGTTTTTTTCTCCCAAAGTGAACCCCTTTGTGTGTGTCCCACAGATTTGGCGTTTCCGCTCTGCGTATGTTGGATTTGCACCGCTCAAAAAGTATGAAAAGAGATCCCCCCCCTTGAAGCCCATTAATGACATCATTAGTAAATTGTATGTAACAGATTCCAGTGTTTAGGGTTTATGACCCAATACTGCGATCATATCACTTATGACAAAAATCTGTATTTGTCGTATTATTCAGACGCGCGTGCATCTTTGTGTTACATTTCCTGATACTTTTATTATCTTGATCTTTATATATTTACTAGCGACTTGCCCATCAAAAAATGGCGGCAATAAGATTGTAAGGCAGGTAATGGTTTGGACGAGACATTCATTCTGTTGGCGGTCGGAGATCCTTCGGCGCTCATTGCGAGGCTGTTGGTTGTATTTTTTTTCTGATAGGCGCTTTTGCTGTTATTCTTTGGTCGGCGGTGAAGTGGTTTTTTTGCGCTTATTGCAAGGCTTTGTATGCTATGAGCAGCGCTGGCGCTCGTTGTGAGGCGCGCAGTGAATGGCTTTTATGTTTAATGTGATAATGTTTTTTTTGTGTATATGTATTTTTGTATGCTAATGAAATAATTACTAAATGAATATACTTTACCTATTTGTAAGTAATATATGCAGGAAGCATTGTGCTGAAAAGCTGACAATCTGTTTTCATGTTCCTGCAGCATACAATGTAGGTTTTCAGTGCTGTGAAGCTGCTGTGTAAGTGTCAGCAATGTGTGCAGTGTGTAGTGTAAATAGGCTGCGTGCGCGAGGGGAAGCCGTTAGGGTAGCTGGGTACTTCGGCATTGTGTAAGTTAGTGTTGTAAAATGGCGGGGAATGTGTATGTGGTACGCGGGTGTGGATGATTTAGCGTCCTTGTTAATAGTGTATCTTTACCTCGCTTTTTAGGAAAATCCGTATGTGTTTTGCGTGTTTAGGGTCCTGTAGCCTCGTTTTCTTTTTTTCAAGGGCCATTTTTTCCTCTCACTTAGGTGATTTTCGGGTGTCTAAACTCATGAATTTGGACTTAAATGGAGGTGTAACTTCACTTGCAGAGGTCCTCGGTGCCCGCCTTGCTGTGGGTAAGCTTTTTATGTGTTTCTTGTGTGTATTTATTGTGTTTTTAATGTTTTTAAGTGCGTGCGGTTCGGGCGTTAAGGTCGTATTTTTGTGAGCTCGTAATGTTTTTTTTTCTAAGTCCCGTATTTTTGGATGGTAAGTCCGTAAATTTGATGGTGTAAGTCCCGCCTGCGGCTCATTGCAGGCGACGTGGGAGCCTTCGGCGCTCCTTGCCAGCAACTCCTGGCCCTCGCTTCGCAAGCCCGCAGCGTTAGCAACAACCCGCCTGCTCACAACTATATATGTGATATCTGTAACGTCTTCCCCAGTTGGCACTTGTAAATCGGCTAAGCGACAAAAAAAATGGCGTCCGGAAAAAATGAAAACGAGGCTACACGACCCCAAACCGTGCAAAACATCGCCAGCCATGTACGACTTTTACCTAGGAACAGACGAGGTACAAAATACACTATTATAAATAATGGAAACTGCTGGCGAGCCGCGTAACACATACACAATCGCCGCCATTTTACAACACTAACTTGCAACTAATAACATTACAAATCTAAAATGGCGCGTTACACGACTATACAAGCGGTTTCCCCTCGTGCACTGCGCACATTGCTGACACTTACACCTCGGGTCACCAACAGTCCAAATGTACACTGTAAGCTGCAGGAAAATCAAAACTGATTGTTAGCTCTTCAGGTTATTGATCACTGGATATATTAATTACATATAGGTAAAGTATTTTAGTAATTAATTAATTCATTATTATTAAAAAAAATATATATAAAAAAATACGCTTAATAGCATATTTTACACTGCGGTTACTTTACATACATTAACGCTTCGCACTTCCTAATACATTTGTTCATTCACAATAGTTATTATCGTGCATTCATTTAATAAGTATTAATTAGTAATGGAAAATAAAAATGTAGACTTTACTGCGATAGCACTCTCAAAGCAGTTACAAATCTAAATCACTTTATTATGCTCTGAGACCTGAATACATTTTTTAATTTACACTGCACAAAAAAAATTATATATTTAACACTGTACTTATATATCTGTCTTTGCGATGAGCGCTGAAGATTGATCGTTGCAAAGCACGAAACATGAAGGACACGAGGGAAGAGACTCACAATGAGCGCCGAAGGTCCTCAGAGTTCAAAAAGCATCACATTGTGTGGCAAACAGCATTGCCATGGCTTCAAACTTTATTGCCCCATCATTTGTGCCAGGCAAGTCGCTAGTGATATAATATAACATAATGCAATACAATATTATACAGTACACATGGGTGTTGGAACTGGGGGGGGGGTAAGGGGTAACCCCCCCCCCAGATTTCTTATCGTATGTATGTATGCGTATAGAAGCTAACAGGGGAGGAGAGAGGGGGAGGAAACACAGGGGAGAGGGAGAGGAAGACACAGGAGAGGGGAGAGGGGGAGGAAGACACAGTGGAGAGGGGGAGGAAGACACAGGGCAGAGGGGGGAAGAGAAAAAAGGGTAAGGGAGAGGTGAGGGGAAGAGACACATGGGAGGGGGGAGAGACACAGGAGAGAGTGGGGGGTAGAGACACAGGGGAGAGGGGGGAAGAGACTAATGGGAGGGAGTGGTGAGGAGACACCGGGGAGAGAAAAGGGGGTAAAGACACAGAGGAGGGGGGAAGAAACACAGGGGAAGGGAGAGGGGGTAGAGACACAGAGGAGAGGGGGTAGAGACACAGGAAAGAAGGGGGAAGAGACACAGATGAGGGGGGAGAGACACAGGGGAGAGGGAAGGGGGGAAAGACACAGGGGAGGGGGAAAAAAACATGGAAGGGAGAGGGGGGTAGAGACACAGGGGAGGGGGGAGTGACACCGGGAAGAGGGAAGGGGGAAAAGACACAGGAGAGGGAGCAAAGAAACACTGGGGAAGGGAGAGGGGGTAGAGACACAGGGGATAGGGGGGGGAGAGAGACACATGGGAGGGAGTGGGGGGGAGACACAGGGGAGAGGGGGGGAGAGAGACACATGGGAGGGAGTGGGGGGGGAGACACAGGGGAGGTCTTTTGCTTTATTATTATTCTTATTATTATTACTATATAATGTGTAATACGGACCACTTTTTGGCAATGAGCACCGCAGGCGCTCATTGCAGGCGAGCCTCGCGTAGCGAGGCGAGCCGTTAATACGGACCACTTTGGTAATGAGCGCCGTAGGCCTCTATATATCATTCCTGGCTTATTCAGATATATGGAGGATGAATCCGTGGACGTACCTGAATCCCACAAGAGAGTGGTCGCCATGTTTATGTGGTGTTTATTATGACACTAGCGACTTGCCCGTCAAAAAATGACTGCAATGTTATTGTAACTGAGCTAATGTTGTTTTGTGTGTAATAGTAAACATGTAATACATTAATAAATGAATAGACTTTACCTATTTGGAAGCATTGTGTTGAAGAGCTGTGAACCTTGTTTGCACACAGACCTACAGCACCAAGCACACTGACAGTACACACAGACCTAAAGCACCAAGCACACTGGCAGTGCACACAGACCTACAGCACCAAGCACACTGACAGTACACACAGACCTACAGCACCAAGTACACTGACAGTACACACAGACCTAAAGCACCAAGCACACTGACAGTACACACAGACCTACAGCACCAAGCACACTGACAGTACACACAGACCTACAGCACCAAGTACACTGACAGTACACACATACCTAAAGCACCAAGTACACTGACAGTACACATTGACCCACAGCACCAAGTACACTGATAGTACACACATATATACAGCACCAAGTACACTGATAGTACACACAGACCTACAGCACCAAGTACACTGACAGTACACACAGACTCACAGCACCAAGCACACTGACAGTACACACAAACCTACAGCACCAAGCACACTGACAGTACACACAGACCTACAGCACCAAGCACACTGACAGTACACACAGACCTACAGCACCAAGTACACTGACAGTACACACAGACCTAAAGCACCAAGCACACTGGCAGTGCACACAGACCCATAGCACCAAGTACACTGGCAGTGCACACAGAACTACAGCACCAAGTACACTGACAGTACACACAGACCCATAGCACCAAGTACACTGACAGTGCACACAGACCTACAGCACCAAGCACACTGACAGTACACACAGACCCATAGCACCAAGTACACTGGCAGTGCACACATACCTAAAGCACCAAGCACACTGACAGTACACACAGGTTAACAGCACCAAGTACACTGACAGTACACACAGACCTACAGCACCAAGCACACTGACAGTACACATAGACCTATAGCACCAAGTACACTGACAGTACACACAGACTCACAGCACCAAGCACACTGACAGTACACACAAACCTACAGCACCAAGCACACTGACAGTACACACAGACCTACAGCACCAAGCACACTGACAGTACACACAGACCTACAGCACCAAGTACACTGACAGTACACACAGACCTAAAGCACCAAGCACACTGGCAGTGCACACAGACCCATAGCACCAAGTACACTGGCAGTGCACACAGAACTACAGCACCAAGTACACTGACAGTACACACAGACTCACAGCACCAAGCACACTGACAGTACACACAGGCGCTCATTGCAGGCGAGCCTCGCATAGCGAGGCGAGCCGTTAATATGGACCACTTTTTTATGGAGCAAACTGCTCTATATGTATATTAATAACTATACAACTTTCCAAACATACACATCTCATTGCAATACGCTAGTAATAATAATAATGCACAAGAGTCCTTCAGCACTGCACTGGACACTGAATAAACTTGCCTAGCTATGGTTTTCCCTATTGATGCAGTATCATCCAAACTGTCCCTCCTCTCAGTAAGACTGCAAGGTACTTATGATTCCAAAATGGCTGCTGTCCATGAGGTAGAAGGGTGTAGAAGGGAGTGTATGCTGCTGATTGCCTGGAATGTGTCTGCTGACTGTGACATGCAGGGTCAAAGTTTGCTCAATGATAAAGTATTGGGGGCGGGTCGAATCTCGCATATGTTCGCAGTTCGCCGCGAACGCGAACATGCTATGTTCGCCGAAAAAAGTCCGCCGGCGAACTATTCGCGACATCTCTACTCGTAGATACAAGATTAGAGCTTATGGCCCACGTGATTAAAATTTGACAAAGTTACGACGCTATTAAATTAGACCTGCTGCGAGCATGGTGTGAGCTACACAGCACGGGCGTCCATCATGGTCCGTGAAAGCCTGCAAGATGATCTCACAGGCTCCCACATCATCACTTGCCACAGGGGCCCGAACAGGACCTCCGCAGCAGTTCTAAATAGAAGCCCTGCCACGGCGATACTCCAAGTACCTCCCCGGCACCTAAAATTACCCACCTATGCTGGGGATCCCCATCGAGTCCCACAAAGTTTCCCTATATTAACCTTTGCAGCGGGGGACCCAAATGGACACCCTATTGCCCTTAAAACATTCACAATTATGGCTGTAGGTCCTTAAAGGGCCAGCGGCACACCATTAGCCAATCCCGGCCGCCGGGGTACTAAGGGTACCTCTGTGGAACCTAACATTAACCCCCTCTATTGTGACCCCCACAGTGTCCGCATATTGACCCTTGCAGCGGGAGTCCAGATCGGTCCCCCGTTGCATTTAAAAAAAATCAAAATTACAGCTGCAATCCTTAAAGGGCTTGCTGTACACCATTAGCCAATCCTGGCCGCGGGAGTACTGCAAGTATCCCCACGGCACCTAACATTATCCCTCCTCTATGCTGGGGGTACCCATTGGGACCCCCCACAGTGTCCCCATATTAACTCTTGCAGCGGGTGACCCCCGTAAGTCTCTATTCAACCCCATTCATCCAATAGGGATCTTTATAGACCTCTATAGGTCACTAATTAACCCTTATAATAACAGTATAAGTGCCATGAGGGTCCTCCAGGACCATCATGACACAAAGTCTAATACCTACACTACACTATTAACCCTAACTATACCCCATTAAACCATTAACCCTAACTAGAACCCTGTTTAGCCCTATCTGAACCCAATAGTCTTAACTGGGCCTATCTTACCCTATCTGGGCCTATTTAATCCAATCTAGCCCTATTTAACACCATCTAGTCCGATATAAGCCTAGCTAGTCCCATTTAACTTTAACTGGGCCTATCTAACCCTAACTGGGCCTATTTAACCCCAAATGTTCCCATTAAACCCAATCCTACCCTACCCTATTAACCCTTTCTTTACCTACCCAACTCCTACCCTACACTATTAACCCCCCTTCCACCCTTTTAAACCCTACACTACCTACCTACCCCCCTAATAAAATCCCTATTTACCCACCTAATTACAGAAAATAATAAAACCTAGAATTACAGAAAATAAATAAGGACATTACCAAAATAAAAAAAGGATATGAAAAAACACTACTGTACCACAAATAAAAAAAAACTACTCTACCACATATAAAGAAAGTTATCAAAATAAAAAAAACTAGATTACCACAAAAAACACATTACAGACAATAAAACATTCAATTAAACCCCTAACTACATTCCACTGACCCCTAACTACAATCAATTTAACCCCTAAATACATTAAATATAACCTAACTACATACATTAACCCGCTAAATTAATTCTAAATAACCTAACTAGATACATTAACCCCTAAATACATTCTAAATAATCTAACTCCATTCATAGAAAAACCCTAAATCTAACCTAAAATAGAATAAAAAAGACCTCTTACCTTGGCCAGATGTCCCTTCAGTGACAACGGTATTCCTGCCACAGGTCCCACCCCTGGGAGAAAAATAAACATAAAATTAGTTCAAAATAAACACAGCATAGAAAAATTCTAAATTCTAAATATTAAACTTACCTTTCCGCCATGTCTTCCTGTAGTCTTCTCCAGCTGGGCCACTGGAATAAAAGAAACTAGTGATGTCCCGAACAGTTTGCCGGCGGACTATTCGATGCGATTTTTGCCTGTTCGCGTTCGCAGCGAATAACGCAGACAGAGGCAACGCGTATAATCTTCCATGCTGGGCAGTGGAAGCCCCCAGACTCTTGGAGTCTGAAGAAGAGGAGTCAGAGAAGGAAGGTGGCTTTGAGGAGGTGGAAGACCAAACACAGCAGGCATCCCAGGGGGCTTGTTGTCACCTTTCGGGTACCCTCGGTGGCAGGGTGGAGGAAGAGACCTTCAATGACATCAGTGATGTGCAAATGGGGAGTTTGCGGTTGTGCAAAGTGACTGTTTGCGGTTACTTGCGGTGCATTAAACGGGGAGATTGGTCTGTCACTGTGAAGCGGGTGTAACCCTTACACTACCTGATCGATACAACATCATACCTGATGTTCTAAAGCATGTTATTCCAAACAATTTAGGAATGTTAGGTGATTTATGCCCTTTATGGCTTAAAACCAGACTCTGCATCAACTATGTAATTTTCCGTGGGAGTTTTGCCATGGATCCCCCTCCGGCAAGCCACAGTCCAGGTGTTAGTCTCCTTGAAACAACTTTCCCATCACTAGTGTAGCCAGAAAGAGTCGTTGTTGGTTTTGAAATTCGCCTGCCCATTGAAGTCTATGGCGGTTCGCCGATGTTCGCCCGTTCTCTAACATTTGATGAAATTCGCATTCGCTGTTCGCGAACCCAAAATTTGATGTTCGCGACATCACTAAAAGAAACATAACATAAGTACACAAATAAGCGCAGCATAATACAATAAACATTCTAAATACAAAATGTATCTGTCTGAGATGACCCAGTATTCCTCCTCTTCTTCCCAGGCTGGCCCTTGAAAAAATCTGAGATTCTACAATGAATAAATAAAAACTAATGGATGCTTATAAGTCTTCTAGCGCTGCTTCCAGTAGAAAAACGGACTTGACGCCTTCTGATTGGCTGAAATGGCTGTCAATCAGATTTCAGCCAATCAGAAGGCTCCAAGGTGTGAGCCAATCAGAATGGGATACACCGCTATATCCCATTTTGATTGGCTGATGGACCTGTCAATCTTTTTTAAACCCAGGGTGTATTTCCCATTGTGATCGGCTGAAGGCATTTGCACCTTCTGATTGGCTGTTGTCACTGTCAATCAGATTGCAGCAAATCATAAGGTGCAGATGCCTTCAGCCAATCAGAATGGGATATACCCCGTGGGTTGTATTTGATTGACGACCATTTCAGCCAATCAGGAGGCACCATTTCGTTTTTTCTACAGGAAGCAGCAGTAGAAGCCTCATTAGCATCGGGGAGCTCCTCCAGGGAGGATCTCTGTTCGTTTTTATTACTTTCTTTATTTGTGGTAGAATAGTTTTTTTTAAAATATTGGTAATATGCTTTTGTTATTTTGGTAATGTCCTTTTTTATTTTCTGTGATGTCCTTTTTTATTTTCTGTATTTCTAGGTTTTAGAAATTTCTGTAATTAGGCGGTTTAATATGGATTTTATTAGGGTGGGTGGGAGGTAGTGTAAGGTTTAACAGGGTGAAGGGTGTTTAATAGTGTAGGGTAGGAGTTAGGTAGGTAGTGTAAGGGTTAATAGGGTAGGGTATGATGGGATTTTCTGGGAACATTTGGGGTTATATAGGCCCATATACAATTAGACAGGTCCAGTTAGGGATAATGGGTACAGATAGGGTTAAAGGGGTTTAGCATGGGTTAATGAGTAGAGATGTCGCGAATAGTTCACCGGCTGACTGTTCCCAGCGAACATAGCATGTTCGCGTTCGCGGTGAACAGCGAACATATGCGATATTCGACCCGCCCCCTATACTTTATCATTGAACAAACTTTGACCCTGCAACTCACAGTCAGCAGACACATTCCAGCCAATCAGCAGCATACACTCCCTACCAGAGCCTTCTACCTCATGGACAGTAGCCATTTTGGAATCATCACTAACTTGCAGTCTTACTGAGAGGAGGCTGAGTGTAGGTTATGCTGATTGAATAGGGAAATCAATAGCTAGGCAAGTTTATTCAGTGTCCAGTGCAGTGCTGAAGGACTCATCAGATCTCTGCTGTAAACACAGCACCCCAAAAAGCCCTTTTTAGGGCTATAACATCATTTTTTTTTTTTTTTTTCTAATCTAACTTAATTTGCCTGTCTCCCTGCTAGCCCCTGCTAGCAAGTGTGTGTGTCAGGCTCACAGCTTATACTGTGTGTGCACAGTGCAACCAATACAATCTTGTTTACTAGTTGTCTACTTTAAAAAAAAACTAAACTTTTATTTTATTAAATCTTAGTTCATTTGCCTGACCGCCAATCTAAGTTCATTTGCCTGACGGCTAGCCAGTGTGTGTGTCAGGCTTACAAGTACTGTGCCAAGTTCAACCAATCCAATCTAGTTGGGGTACCAGCAGTCTACATTTAAAAAAACAATAATTTTATTTTCTTAAATCTAAGTTCATTTGCCTGACCGCCAATCTAAGTTCATTTGCCTGACCGCTAGCCAGTGTGTGTGTCAGGCTTACAAGTACTGTGCCAAGTTCAACCAATCCAATCTAGTTGGGGTACCAGCAGTCTACATTTAAAAAAACAATAATTGTATTTTCTTAAATCTAAGTTAATTTGCCTGACCGCAAATCTAAGTTCATTTGCCTGACCACAAGCCAGTGTGTGTGTCAGGCTTACAAGTACTGTGCAAAGTTCAATCAATCCAATCTAGTTGGGTTACCAGCAGTCTACATTTAAAAAAACAATAATTGTATTTTCTTAAATTTAAGTTCATTTGCCTGACCGCCAATCTAAGTTAATTTGCCTGACCGCTAGCCAGTGTGTGTGTCAGGCTTACAAGTATTGTGCCAAGTTCAACCAATCCAATCTAGTTTGGGTACCAGCAGTCTAAATTAAAAAAAAACAATAATTTTATTTTCTTAAATCTAAGTTCATTTGCCTGAGCGCAAATCTAAGTTCATTTGCCTGACCACTAGCCAGTGTGTGTGTCAGGCTTACAAGTACTGTGCAAAGTTCAATCAATCCAATCTAGTTGGGTCACCAGCAGTCTACATTTAAAAAAACAATAATTGTATTTTCTTAAATCTAAGTTCATTTGCCTGACCGCCAATCTAAGTTAATTTGCCTGACCGCTAGCCAGTGTGTGTGTCAGGCTTACAAGTATTGTGCCAAATTCAACCAATCCAATCTAGTTTGGGTACCAGCAGTCTAAATAAAAAAAAAAAAATAATTTTATTTTCTTAAATCTAAGTTCATTTGCCTGAGCGCAAATCTAAGTTCATTTGCCTGACTCTAGCCATTGTGTGTGTCAGGCTTACAAGTACTGTGCCAAGTTCAACCAATCCAATCTAGTTGGGGTACCAGCAGTCTACATTTAAAAAAACAATAATTTTATTTTCTTAAATCTAAGTTCATTTGCCTGACCGCCAATCTAAGTTAATTATCCTGACCGCTAGCCAGTGTGTGTGTCAGGCTTACAAGTACTGTGCCAAGTTCAACCAATCCAATCTAGTTGGGGTACCAGCAGTCTACATGTAAAAAAACAATAATTTTATTTTATTAAATCTAAGTTCATTTGCCTGACCGCAAATCTAAGTTCATTTGCCTGACCACTAGCCAGTGTGTGTGTCAGGCTTACAAGTACTGTGCCAAGTTCAACCAATCCAATCTCAGTAGCTTGCACGCATATTACCACTAATTGGGAAAAAAATGACAGGCAGAGGCAGGACACCCCGCAGGGGCCGTCGTGGTCGTGGTGCTGTGATTCCCTTTGGCCCTACAATAATGCCCAGTGTTCATAGGCCAGTTACCCTGAAATTGAAAAATTCAGAGGACGTAGTTGACTGGCTAACACAGGACACCCAATCTTCTACAGCTTCCGCTTGGAACATTGACGCACCATCCTCCTCCAGCTTAGCTTCGGGCACCTCTCAAGTTACCACTCGCCCACCTGCCGCCACCACCAACCACCATTATTGCCAGAGGATGTAGATAACAGGGATATGCAGCAGTACACACATGTACGTACGATGTGATGATGATGATGTACCCGCTGCTGCTTCCTTTGTTGAGTTGTCAGATACAAGTGAGGCGGGTGATGATGATGATGATGCGTCCGTGGATGTCACGTGGGTGCCCGCTAGAAGAGAAGAAGAACAGGGGGAAAGTTCAGATGGGGAGACAGAGAGGAGAAGGAGATGAGTTGGAAGCAGAGGGAGGTCATCGCAACGAGCTAGTTGCACGCCAATCAACGCATGCTGTTGCCACCACCAGAATGCCATCACCGCAAAGCTTAGCAGTGTGGCATTTTTTGTGTGTGTCTGCCTCTGACAACAGCGATGCCATTTGCAACCTGTGCCAAAAGAAACTGAGTCATGGGTAGTCCAACACCCACCTAGGTACAACTGCTTTGCGAAGGCACATGATGTCACATCACAAACGCCAATGGGATCAACACATGAGTACAAGCAGCACACAAACTCAAAGCCGCCATCCTCCTCCTGGTCCAGCATCTTCATCCACGTCAACCACTGCTGTCCTCCTTGCCCCCTCTCAACCATCCGCCACTCCGTCTCTCGCCTCTTGCTGTTCCTGCTCATCTCCCCACAATCAGGTGTCTGTCAAGGGCATGTTTGAGCGTAAGAAGCCAATGCCACAAAGTCACCCCCTTGCCTGGCGTCTGACAGCTGGCTTGTCTGAACTCTTAGCCCACCAGCTTTTACCAGACAAGCTGGTGGAGTCTGAGGCATTCAAAAAAATTTTAGCGATTCGGACACCGCAGTGGAAGGTACCAGGCCGAAATGTCTTTGCACAAAAGGCAATCCCCAACTTGTACTCGATTGTGCAAAAGGAAGTAATGGCATCTCTGGCACACAGTGTTGGGGCAAGGGTCCATCTGACCACTGATACCTGGTCTGCAAAGCATGGTCAGGCAGGTATATCACCTACACTGCGCATTGGGTAAACCTGCTGACGCCTGCCAAGCATGGAATGCGTGGCTCTGCAGAGGAGTTGGTGACACCACCACGACTTGCAGGCAGGCATGCTGCCACCTCCTCTACTCCTCCTACTCCATCCTCTTCCATAACCTCCTCAGCTGAGTCCTCTTCTGCTGCGTCTTGCTCCACATCAACGGCACCCCCCCAGCTCCCCAGATACTATTCCACATCCCGGATACGGCAATGTTATGCCGTCTTGGGGTTGACTTGCCTGAAAGCAGAGAGTCACACAGGGCCAGCACTCCTGTCCTCCCTGAACGCACAGGTGGATCAATGGCTGACTCCGCACCAACTTGGCAAAGTGGTTTGTGACAACGGAAGAAATTTGTTGGCGGAATTGAATTTGGGCAAGTTGACGCATGTGCCGTGCATGGCACATGTGTGTAATCTGATCGTATAACGCTTTGTCCATTAGTATCCAGGCTTACAGGACGTCCTGAAGCAGGCCAGAAAGGTGTGTGGCCATTTCAGGCGTTCCTACACGGCCATGGCGCACTTTTCAGATATCCAGCGGCGAAACAACATGCCAGTGAGGCGCTTGATTTGTGACAGCCCCACACGTTGGAATTCAATACTCCTAATGTTCGACCGCCTGCTCCAAAAAGAAAAAGCCATTTACGAGTATTTGTATGACCGGGGTGCTAGGACAGCCTCTGCGGAGCTGGGGATTTTTTTGCCACGTTACTGGACGCTCATGCGCAATGCCTGTAGGCTCATGCATCCTTTTAAAGAGGTGACAAACCTTGTCAGTCGCACCGAAGGCACCATCAGCGACATCATACCATTTGTTTTCTTCCTGGAGCGTGCCCTGCGAAGAGTGCTGGATCAGGACATAGATGAGCGTGACGAGGAAGAGGAAGAGTTGTGGTCACCATCACCACCAGAAACAGCCTTATCAGCATCGCTTGCTGGACCTGCTGCAACGCTGGAAGAGGATTGTGAGGAAGAGGAGTCAGAGGAGGAATGTGGCTTTGAGGGGTAGGAGGAAGACCAATCACAACAGGCATCCCAGGGTGCTCGTTGTCACCTATCTGGTACCTGTGGTGTTGTACGTAGCTGGGGGGTAGAACATATCTTCAGCGAGTTCACTGAGGACGAGGAAAGGGACATGGGTAGCTCGGCATCCAACTTTGTGCAAATGGGGTCTTTCATGCTGTTGTGCCTGTCGCAGGACCCTCGTATAAAAAGGCTGAAGGGGAACGACCTGTACTGGGTGTGCACGCTACTATACCCCCGGTATAAGCAGAAAGTGCCTGATTTGTTACTAAATTACCGCAAGTCAGAAAGGATGCAGTAGAGATTTGGGCACGATAGGCCCCCTTTCCCTTTTGGTCTATACATATTATTTTTTGAGATCCTCAGGGCTTAATGATTCCAAATAAATCTAAAAATTTGTTTTTTCCCCTTTGAGTCTTTATGTGTTGTAAGTGATCTCCCAGGAGTTTTAATCTGGCTGACGGGGATTTGTAGTATGTATCTATCAAGTTCATAAATTTGCCTGCAAACCCAAATTTCTGTAATACTGCTTTTAAATAAGGCCATTCCAACGTATCAAAGGCCTTTTCTATATCTAACGCCAAAAGGCATGTGGGTATTTGATGTTGGGATGACCATGAGATTAAATTTTGTGTCCGTCTGAAATTGTTCCCCGTTTGTCTATGGGGGATAAACCCTGTTTGGTCTTTATGGATTATGGAGGGGAGAAATCGCAAAATCCTGTTTGCCATTTATTTGGACAAAATTTTTATATCCCTGTTTAGGAGTGATATGGGGCAGTAATTTTTAAGTTCTAATGAGTCTCGTCGTTCTTTCGGAAAATATATCATATTTGCATGATTTAGTTCTTGTGGCATGAGAGAGCCTTCTAAAATTTTATTGAAAAGTGTGGCTAAGTGGGGTCATAACAAGTCTATAAAAGTTTGGTATTAGAGATTTGTAAATCGATCCGGGCCCGGGTAGCTATGTGTATTTTGAATGCTAAAGCCATTAATTGGAATAGCTTGTTCTAGGATTGAGATAAGTTTTTTTATGTGTATTCCCAGTAAGCAGGATTCCATTGAAAGAGAAATATCCTTTTGCAAGGATTGGAGGCCCGAGATTTTGCTGAAGTCTTTTATAGTGGAGATGAGTGCTGGTATAGAGAGAAGGGGCTTGGTCAGGGTGCAAAGCATATCGTCCGCGAAAAGTGAACACTTAAACTGATGGCGTCCTACTTCAAACCCCTGGATGGCATGGTTGGTTCTGATTGCCTGCGCTAGGGGTTCAATGGCAAGAGCAAAGAGCAGTGGGGAGAGTGGGCATCCCTGCCTGGTCCCTCTCTGTACTCGGATTTTGGCCTTATGGTCCCCTGGTATCTTTAAGTTAGCTACTGGTGAGTCGTAGTACCTTCTGAGCAGGTTGAGAATGCGTCCCTCAAATCCAAACTTATCTAGCATTTTGTACATATATGGCCATTCCACTGTATCAAAAGCCTTCTCTATGTCTAGGGCTAGAGGGCAAACTGGGTTGTTATACTGTTGAGCCAAGAACTGGGCGTTCAGAACCCTCCTAACATTATCTCCTGCCTCTCTGAAAGGAATGAACGCTGTTTGGTCCTTGTGTATTTAGTCCAGTAAAAAGTTAGATATTCGTTTGGCCATAATTTTAGCTAGGATCTTGACATCCACATTTATCAGGGGTATATGCCGATAATTTTTAACCTCTAAAGGGTCCCTACCCTCTTTTGGAAAGACTATGAGGTCAGCCAGATTCAATTAAGGGGGCATAGGTTCTCCATTTAGTATAGCGTTAAACAAAGATGTTAGGTGCGGGGGTAAGCAAGGGATCAAATTTCTTATAGTACAGATGAGTAAAACCATCTGGCCCTGGGGACTTGCCAAATTTAAGATCTTGTATTGTAGATTTAACTTCCTCTTGGGATATGTCTAGGTTCAAGCTGTCCAATTGAGGTACAGGTATTTTGTGGACTTCTTGCTGTAGTAGGAAGGACTCTATGTCAGATCCGCTGCAGCGGGATTGGGATGAATATATGGTCTGATAGAAGTTTTGAAATGTTTCTTGGATAGCATTGAGGCTAAAGGAGGTTTGGCCATCAGGTATTCTAAAGATACCGTATATTATGTCCTCTCTTGGGGGGTAAAGACACTAATAATTCCTCCAATAAAATTCTGTTTTTTATGTGGGCAAGGTCCCTGGTTAGCCTCTTGGGTTATCTGTTAAAAAGAGTGGTGCAGAGACTGTGGGGGCTGTTAGCCTCCTTGTCCACGTGTGGCCGTTTAGAATCCCTGCTGCTGCATGTTTCAGCTTTATTAAGGTGTAATTGTACAGTGTTTGACTCAAGTAGCTGCCTGTGCTGGGTCAGTTTGGCTTAATTGCTGGGCCCTTTTCCTGCCAATATGGCAACCGTCAGTCCATGGGCCTCTATGTCCCCTTCACTACCTTTGTCCCCGCTTGTGTGCTTATTTGGGATGGCCCCCCTTTATATCTCCGGCCCGTGGCCTTGTAAGGGTCGCCCCCTGAATCTCTGAGTGTGGATATGCGGGATGGAGCGTTGAATCAGGCCTACCTTCATCTCTGCTTGCTGCAAGATCAACAATACCTAATTTTTCAGGGATGTGTACATGCCTAATTTTTCTGGCCTCTGGTGCTGCACTGTGGCTTCAACAACCAAACCCCCCAAAAAGGCACATAACAGGGATTAAACTGATAGGAGTAGTACCTCTTAACACACCACTCATATCTGGTATAACAGTAGTGTACATTTCAAACCAAAACATTTTTTTCTACTGTAATAGATTGCATAGCAGTTAGTTGTCTGCAAGCGTGTGTGTCAGACCTACAGCGTCTACTTTGCCAACTTCTGCAAGTGCACTGTGCCACTCATATCTGTTGTCACAGTAGCTTGCACGCATAGTACCGATCTGTCAAAACCTGTAATGAAGAATGAGGTCTAGAGTAGCCTTGTTCCCTTATCCTCTACAGGTTGAGACTTAATGTTTGGGTGACTCCAGACCAACACATGAGTACAAGCAGCACACAAACTCAAAGCTGCCATCCACTTCCTGGTGCAGCATCATGTCCTCCTTGCCCCCTCTCAACCATCCGCCACTCCGTCTCTCTCCTTGAGCAGTTCCTGCTCATCTGCCCATAGTCAGGTGCCTGTAAAGGACACAAAGTGCCCCAAAATTAAAGTGATACGACCAACCAAGTATCTTTTTCCATCTCCCGGTTTTAAAAATCCTGGCCTTATACACGCCCCCTGATAGGTGCTGTAACAGGTATTAAACTGATAAGAGTAGTACTTATAAACACGTCACTCCCATCTGGTGGCACCTTTGACTGCACATGCCGTGCCCCAAAATTGAAGTGATACAACCAACAAAGCATCTTTTTCCATCTCCTGGTTCTAAAAATCCAGGCCTCATACACGCCCCCTGATAGGTGACGTAACAAGTATTAAACTGATAAGAGCAGTACTTAAAAAAACACGCCACTCCTATCTGGTGGCACCTTTGATTGCCCGTGCCGTGCCCCAAAATTGAAGTGATACGACCAACAAAGCATCTTTTTCCATCTCCCGGTTCTAAAAATCAAGGCCTTATACACGCCCCCTGATAGGAGAGGTAACAAGTATTAAACTGATAAGAGTAGTACTTACAAACACGCCACTCCTATCTGGTGGCACCTTTGATTGCAGGTGCCGTGACCCAAAATTGAAGTGATACGACCAACAAAGCATCTTTTTCCATCTCCCGGTACCAAAAATCCAGGCCTTATACACGCCCCCTGATAGGTGCTGTAACAGGTATTAAACTGATAAGAGTAGTACTACTTAACACACCTTATAATAATGCAGAGAGAGGCAACGCAGTGAGAGGAGTCTGAAGAAGAGGAGTCAGAGGAGGAAGGTGGCTTTGAGGAGGTGGAAGACCAAACACAGCAGGCGTCCCAGGGGGCTTGTTGTCACCTTTCGGAGACCCTCGGTGGCTGGGTGGAGGAAGAGACCTTCAATGACATCAGTGAGGACAAGGAACGGGACATGGCTAGCTTGGTATCCAACTTTGTGCAAATGGGGAGTTTGCGGTTGTGCAAATGGACTGTTTGCGGTTGTTTGCGGTGCGTTAAACGGGGAGTTTGGTCTGTCACTGTGAAGCGGGCCTAGCCCTTACACTACCTGATCAATACAACATCATACCTGATGTTTTAAAGCATGTTATTCCAAACAATTTAGGAATGTTAGGTAATTTATGCCCTTTATGGCTTAAAACCAGACTCTGCATCAACTATGAAATTTTCCGTGGGAGTTTTGCCATGGATCCCCCTCCGGCAAGCCACAGTCCAGGTGTTAGTCCCGTTGAAACAACCTTCCCATCACTATTGTGGCCAGAAAGAGTCCCTGTGGGTTTTAAAATTCGCCTGCCCATTGAAGTCTATGGCGGTTCGCCGGTTTGTGAACATTTGCGGTGGTTCGCGTTCGCGGTTCCTGAACCGAAAATGTTATGTTTGCGACATCACTATTAATGAGGTCTAGATAGGGTTAATGGGTTAATAGGTTATAGTTAGGGTTAATAGTGTAGTGCAGTTCTTAGATTTTGTGTTATGAGGGTCCTGGAGGACCCTCATGGCATTTATAGTGTTATTATAGGGGTAAATTAGTGTCCTATAGGGATCTATAAAGACCCCAATTGGACTGATGGGTTGAATAGAGAATTATGGGGGTCTGTATAGACCCCAATCAGTGATGGGGTTGATATGAGTGTCAAGGTTAAGAGCTGCCCCATGAGTTATAGGGATAATTAAGGGCTCATGGGGTTCTGTATAGAGCCCCAGGAGTTATAGGGTTAATTAAGGGCTCATGGGGCTCATGGGGCCCATGAGTGAGGGGGTTAATTAGGGGCTGATGGGGCTCTGTATAGAGCCCCATGAGTTATAGGGTTAATTAAGGGCTCATGGAGCTCTGGATAGAGGCCCATGAGTTATAGGGTAATAAAGGGCTCATGGGGCTCTGTATAGAGCCCCATGAGTTATAGGGCTAATAAAAGTGCTCATGGGGCTCTGTATAGAGCCCCATAAGGTATGGGGTTAATTTATGTGCCTGGGAGTACTTATAGTACCCTCGCAGCAGGAGTTAATATTTTATTTAGCGCAGGTCCTTGCAAGACCTTTATCGTTTAAGGACCAGAGAGGTGGGAAATTTGAATTTTTAAATACATTGGGACCAATCTGAATCCCCGCTGCAAGGATTAATATGGGGACACTGTGGGGGGTCCTAACGGTTACCCCCAGCAAAGAGGGGGTTCATTTTAGGTGCCGGGGTTAATAAAAGGACCCGCAGGGGGTATTTTGACATTTTTAAATGCAGCAAGGGTCCCAATCGATTGGGACCCCCGCTGCAAGGGTTAACATGGGGAGGCTACGGGGACACAGATATGCACCCCTGCAGCATGGGGATGTGTTTAAGGAGCAGGGGGGAGCTTCACACTCCTGAGTCCGGCTCCGTAGGGATTCCTCTGAGGTCCAAGGTTCACCCCATAGATTTATGGTTGCATTTTACTACATAGCTCTCTGTGAGCCTATTTTCGGTCGTTTTTGGGTGTCACCTTGCAATGGCGGCTGCGAGGAACATATTGAGGAATCGGTCCTCGCAAATAGAGGACTTTTGCGAGGACAGAGGAAAACACAGATTCTAATTTAATGAGGCTATAGACAAAAAAATAAGCTAAAAATACCCTCTTGTGAGAGGCAGGTTAAATAAAAGTTTCCTGTAAACTGCTGCAATAATTTTTTGTAAAACGATACATATATATATATATATATATATATATATATCTACTAGCGACTTGCCCGTCAAAAAATGACGGCAATGAGATGTGTATGTTTGGAAAGTTGTTTAGTTGTAAATATACGTATTTGACACTTGTAAGATTTTAGTTATGATGAAATTAGTACTATTGTGATATTAAACATGTTTATTTTTGTAAAATGTTCTTTTGTTGAACAATAACTGTTAAAGCATTTTGTATTAAAAGTATTAACATTTGAATGTAAAAACAGTTGAACTTTAAATTAATCAGTATTGTAAACTTGAGGTAATGGTTTTTTTAACATGCAAGTTCTATCTCAAGAATTGTTAACTTAAATATACATTGAATCCAGAGGAAGGCAAACAGTAAAAACCCTCTTTTAAATCTAGCGAATTGTATCAGAGAGGGAAACAAATTAATTCCTTCCTGACCCCATTAACTGGCGATCAGATTACTCCCTGGATTAATGTTTAACATAAAAGACAATATTTACATTGTGACTTAAAACGTGGTTGAGCGCTTAACATGAACATTGTAATATGTTAAAGTAAAGAACTTGAAAGTATATTTTTTGAAACTTATACTTTCTTATTTGTCTAAGTAAGAAACTTGAAAATATGTTTTTCAAACTTGTAACATTAGAAACAGTAACATAGTTAATTAACATTTTAACATAATTTGTAAAAATAATGCAAGGCAAGTGTTTTGTGAAGCTAATCATCCATAAACAGTATACTTACATTAATTATGACTGAATTGTTTATTGATTTGTATTTTTCAATGGTTGACCTTTGTTTTTTACTGTGATTTAAAACGTGGTTGACCTCTAAACATAAATTTTGTAATATGTCTAATTAAGAAACTTGAAAGTATATTTTTTAAAACTTGAACTTTCTTATCTCTCTAAGTAAGGAACTTGACCAAAAAAAATGTCAAACTTGTAACATTAGAAACGGTGACATAGTTAATTAACATTTTAACATAATTTGTGAAAATAATGCAAGGCAAGTGTTTTGTGAGGCTAATGATATATAAACAGTACTTCCATTAATTATGACTGAATTTTTTATTCATTTGTATTTTTGTATGGTTGACCTTTGTTTTTTGCTATAGTAATTGTTTTAAATCGCACATATAGTTTGGTCTCTGGAAAAGTGGTTCTCTAAAAAGAGAACACAAGAACTTAAACTTGATGCACGCTGTTTAAGCACTGTTCTGTATGTGTTTGACAATTTAATGTAGTTTAACAGGAAAATATTGTTTTTGTAAATGTAATTTCTGTTGGGTAAAATTTGTTTTGCATGGCTTTTATTTCTTTACTGAAAAGTTAAAGTACTTCATAGTAGACAATGTTTTTAGTAAAAATACGTCCATTTTCTAATAAATCACCTTGACTTTCATTCTTTTCAATGTAAACTTTAATAGCCTGTGGATTTTTGCACCGTGATAACGCAACGTACAATTGGCCATGTGCAAATACTGGTTCTTGTAAGAAAATACCCACAGATTTGAACGTTTGTCCTTGTGATTTATTAATGGTCATGGCAAATGCCATAATGATGGGAAATTGTCTTCTTTGAAGTATAAAAAGGAGACTACTTTCACTTGGTGCTAAATCTATTCTTGGTATGAAAACTCTATCTTCTTTATGGGTACCAATTAAATTTCAGCATCTATACAATGGTCCTTTAATTTTTGAACAATTAATCTTGTCCCATTGCATAGGCCTTTTTTGGGGTTCATATTTCGCAGTAACATGACAATTGCACCTTTCTTTAGCTGCAAAATATGTGGTGGCATTCCAGAAGGAGTTAGTGAGTTTACGAATTCAGTGGAAAAGTTAGCCTGACTTTCATTGTCATCAGCAAGTACAGAATCAGCACTGTGATAATTTCTTTGTGGTGAATTAATTTTTTTTAAGATGTCATTATTGAGGATTAATGCATTCTTATTTTTACACGTTAGGATGACTTGGTTGGCAAGCTTTGAATATTCCTGGTTATTTACCAGGAAACCTTCAAATATAGCCAACATAATATCTCAGTGACAAATCATATGAGGTGGGATCTGCACAGTGTCGTCAGGTAATGTGGTATTTTTTCTGTTCTGCCTTCCTTAATTTTAATAAGCCAATCATTGAAATCAGTTTGGCCTTCTGATCTCATGTTTTGTTGCAGTTGAAGATGGGTAAAATGTTTCCATAGTGTGCTTGACTTTATACAGGTTTCGATAATGTAACTTCGATTTCCATGTACAACGACAGGTAACGTTTGTCTAAAATCGCCACCTAACAACATTACCTTTCCACCAAATGGAAAAGTATTATCCATGACTTCACGAAGCAAACGGTCAATACATTGGATGGCATAGCATGACATCATTGTGGCCTCATCTATTATAATTAATTTACTTTTTTTCAATTTTTTTGCTTGTAAGGATGTCATGCGAATATCTGACACAGAGGTTTCTAAAATCGGCACTAGCAGTTTAAAGCCACTATGTACAGTTCTTCCACCTTCTAACAAAAGTGCAGCAATTCCAGTAGTGGCAAACGGCAGTGCTATTTGACCTTGTGCTCGTACAAAACTCATTAATGAATTATATAGATACGTTTTTCCTGATCCGCCAGGTCCATCAAGACAGAAATAACGCTCTGTGACCATGTCATCAGCTATAGCATTTTTAATGGCATTAAATGCTTCCAATTGTAACGTATTTAAAGTTGCAAGTCTTTCTTCTGCTCTTTCTACTTGTAGTTGAATGTCATAGTCTTCAAAGTTTATGTCATCTATAAGACCTGGATCAGGCAAATTAAAACTTGCACAACTTAATCCATTAGTTAAAAATACTTCTTGGATTTCCATTAACGCTTTTAAGTGTGCAATAGGTTCATTGTATCGTTGCATAAAGTCTTCAGCCATATTACTTTTAAATGTGTCCCACAAAGCTAATGCATTTGGAGCATTTGAGAAGATACAAATAAATGCAAATTGTTCTCTGATCTGCCGTGGCATTTGACATTGTGCTGCTTCTTCTAAACATCTTTCCCATTCTGTATCATCAGCCAGTAAGTTTCTATGTCTTGCAGCTAAATGGAAGGATTCATATACTATGTCATTAACAGTACTTAAGTGTTCAAAACTTTGTGCTCCAGGGACATTTAAAAGTAATATTCTTAATCAAAAATGTTCAACATCTCTTGGACTGACTGTGTAAATTCTTGGTATTATTTTATTCCCTCTGCTTTTTCTAGGTCTCCATAATCCAATCCCCAAAACATACTGATATGGAATTTCAATATATAAGAATTGTGTTGCTTCTGAATCTGTAGAATTTAATTCAAACCATGCAGTTAGTGTAGTGTGACGATGTTCACTTTGGGCCAATGCATAACTTTCATTTCCAGCATGGAATTACACTAAATTTCTTTGTGGCAAATGTACTGCTAATCTATATACTGCATGTGATCTATCATGCATTTCAAATTTTAAAAGCCGCCACATAGCTTCTGGCGCACTGACATAGCGAGCATCTACATGAGATGCAAGTTCATCATGTACTAACTCAATACTTTCAGGGTTGTCTTCACTTTTGACGACTACAGTAGCGGCATCATAGCCTTTGCAAATATATTTGTACACATATTTAATGGATTTGATGAAAGTGCAGGCTTCTACATTAATGTGTGCGTTATACTTTATCAGTAAATGTGGATTGTAGGGTACTACATATCTATTGTCAACTTTTTTGCCACGAATAATGGCAGTATCTCCTTCTCTTTTCTTATAAAGTGGATAGCTATCACAATTGGCATAGGTTTTGTCTCTATAATCTTTTGTAAAATCTTTGGAACATTTATTATTTTCCATACATGGTGATTGTGGATTAAGCTCACCACAGGGTCCATGAATCATGCGATGAGTAACAATCTCATATAGTCTACCATATAGTTCTGGATCTGGTAGTTCTGCAACAATGACTGCATCCACTTTGTCAGCAGTATCTAATTTATCTTTTTCTTGAAGTATTATGAGAAGATGTGCATGTGGAAGGCCTTTTTTTTTTTAAATTCACAGACATTTGCCAAATAAGTGACTTATAGTGATGTCACGTATTAATTCATTTAATTTAATCTTAAAAACTCTGGCTACTAAATCTGGTCTATCAGAAGGACTTTGGCCAAGAAGTAAATTTTGAGTAATTTCTGTCCAGTTTGGATTACATGTAAATGTAAGAAATAAATCGGGTTTGACAATAGCCATAGCATCATTGTATCTTTCTCTCATATTTTGAGGAGATCTTTGAAAAGAAGATGGTAAAATGATGGCTTTGCCAGCTGTCATGTCTCTGCTTGTAGCCACCTCAGCAACATAGTCCATGAGTCCAGAATATTGTTCTACACGTAGTTTATCTTGTTGATATTTTATAAAGTTTAAATTATTGGCCTCAACTTGCAAATAGGAATCAATAATCCATTGTTGTGTTAGTTTTCCACCACATACAATTGGATTAAATGTATTTCGAATGGCAATTTGAGCTACTTTAAATTCTAGCATAGAAACATTATTTCGGATTTTGGCTTTATCCTTTGGGTAACTGTGAAGTGTTAATTTTGGTTGCCAACCTGCTTCTCCGTGTGGGAAAAAATTAGATATGTCATTGGATCTAAATTTGGACTTAAGATACTCATATTAATCAATGGTTGCTCCTCATTTCTGGGAAATATTCTAATGTCTCTTTGAAATGGGGGTTCTCCTTCATCATTTTGAAAAACTATTGCAACCTCATTTAATGTTGGCAAGTTAAAACGACATTTATCAGTATGTCTGTCTCTTTTAAGCACCATATTGACCTTTGGCATTGGTAATTGATGTCTTTGTGCATGAAGTTGTTGTTCATTTTCTATTTCTGCAAATTTTTTATAAGCTTTAGTGTAGGGGTTATTCTCCATAATGTTATCTAGCTCTATAAAAACAGTGGGTAAGCATTTTTTATTTTCTTCCAGCTGCATACGTTGGTCAACAGCTTCCATTGTATCTAGGACATATAGTTGAGCAATTTTGCTTTGCTGTTGTACATTGAAAATTTATGTTTTTCCTATTTTGGATATGATTGCAATGTTTTTAGCATTATCCTGTTTTGTATCCACCACTTTTGGTATGCTTATTTAGGCTTCTTTGCAAGGCTTATAGGTTCTTAAACAGTAAAGAAGAATATTATTTAACTTTTCTATCTGTTACCGTGATTTTTGTTACAATCCTGTTTTGTGTCCACCATATTTTGCCTACTTTATTTGTTCAATTAGTGTTCTTTATGAGTATTCAATCATGTTGGACAGTACAAATCAATGTTAATTGCCTTTTCTATATCATGTTGTGCTTTTTTATCCTGTTTTGTGTTCACCACTTTTTGGTTGCTGCATTTGGCTTGTGGGTGATGGTTGGAGGTTATTTTACAGTAAAGAGGAGGAATAGTTTTGTTTTATGTATGTTGCTAATGTTTCAGATGCTATCCTGTTTTGTGGTCACCTCTTTTTTTGCGGGGGTTTCTGTGAAACTGTCTGTCTTCCTAAATTTTAGAGGTCTTTGTGAAGTTTGTTGAACTGTGTTTTGTTTTTTATTTAATTTATATGTATTTTTATTTTTATTTTACTTGAAATTGTTATATTGGCGGCCATTAAACATATATAGTTCCTTAATTTTTTGTACTTGTTATACTTTGCCTTGATTGAAGTGTTGTTCTTGTCCGAATGACAGAGGGTACCCTCCCGCCAGTCTTCTTGTAGAGTCTGTTTGAAAAAAAAAGTGAAATGGTTAATTGTATATTTTTTCTTTTTGATTTAGCAAAGCATGGTCTTTTTCAGCATGTAATGTATTTTTCTATCTTACCTCTTCTTCTTTCTTTGTGTTCTTTAAAAGGGATTCTCGTTCACAGTGCACGGTGCAAATTCTTGAGTGACGCTGTAGATGCAAAGTCTGTTTGAATAGTGAAAAAAAGGGCAAAGATTCAGCTTTAGGTTCCATATGTATTAGTGTCATATTATTTTTTTGCTATGAGTTGTAGTAAATTAATGTCATTTAAATATACTGGTTTAATTAGTTTCGGTTAACATTAGTTTGTTTTAGGGCCTATACATATAAATGTGCGTGTGACATGTCACTATACATGAATCACATTTTCATAGTTAAAGTTGTTTTTTTTTCTCCTGTCTTGATAATAAAATGTAATATATTAAAGCTTACCTCTCAGTTGTAATTTGCACAGTGTAAAGTAGGAAATTAGAAAATAATTCTCTTCTCAAGTAACAGCAGCAGTTAACTATCCAGTCACTCCGTTCATCACCTGAGTAGAAATGTAGAATTTTCTGGAAAGTAGGCAGTATTTATAAACTTTCAGGTGCCTCAGACCGTTAGAACGCAATAGGCATGCGCTATTTGAGTTCCAGCTTACAATTTGCGTTCCATCCGCCATTTTATGCGTAGTAGTTTTCAAAATGGTGGTTAATATCAGTGTAGCACGTGTCGCATAGTATGTGTTTCAGTTTTGCAAGTCACTGTAGTATTGTTGCGTCTGTAGCCTCGTTTTCGTTTTGTTCGGCGGCCATTTTTTCTCTCGCTTAGGTGATTTTCGGCAGATTAAACTCGTTTTTTTGGACTTAAATGGACAAGTAAATTATCTTTTCGAGGTGCTGGATGCCCCCCCCCTTGCTCTAAGTAAACTTTTTATGTGTTCATTGTGTTTATTTATTGTGTTTCTGATGTTTTCAAGCGCGCCGTTTTCGGCCGTTTTTTGCGTGTTCGGAATGGGTCGTAGGGCGGACGTATTTTTTTGCGAGGGACGCAGTTGTTTTTTTTCTAAGGCGTGCGTGTGGGACGCAGTTGTTTTTTTTTCTAAGTCGTGCGTGTATGTGTTAACCGAGTGTGAGGCGCCTTTGAGCCTACACCTACGCAAATGCGGCCCCTCGCTTCGCGAGGGTCCGCATTTGCGGAGACACAACACAACGATTTTGGAGCCTCCACTTTCCGCAAATGTGCGAGCCCGCAAGCCTTAGCAACAACTCGTATGCTCACAACTATATATGTGATATATATATATATATTTATTTTATTTTTTTACATTTTTGCTAGAGGGGTGGCTTATGAATTATGATGATAATCTAATGAACTGAGCAATAAATATAAATTTACCACTACTGTCTGACGTCTTAAATTTAAACGACTGTCTTATTTAGAAGATCCAATGTGTAATTAAAAAATATTATAATATAATATTTTTTAAATAGTTCTATTGAACTATGAATAATGAAGTAAAATAACATTTATGAATAAAAAGGAATTGATGAAATTGAATACAGAATACAAAAACTTATATGGAATTTACAGTTCATCACTATAATAATTGTCAGTGTTGGGAACGCTTACGATGTTGGTCACACTTTGCATTCCTTGCAAAGCGTGGTGAGCTGTTTGCGGCCCACAGGAGAGGCGACTTGTCGACAATGCAGGACTTAGGCTGCAATGAGTGTGTAACGTGCTCATTGCACTGCTCACCTTGCTTCACGAGGCGAGCAGTTGAGGCACGCAGGACTTAGGCAGCAATGAGCGCCAAAGGGTCGCAACTGTGAGCCAATCGAGTAACTATAAAAACACGAAAACAAACAAAATAATTGAACAAAAATAATAACACACTCACACACAGCAGAGAAAGAGGGGGAATGCCAGAAAGCATGGGAGTGAGGTTGCAAGCGAATTTGAGCCATATTTGGGGTTTTTCATTATTAAAAAATCAGTTAAGCAAGGAAAAAAATGGCGGACGAAAAACGTAAAAATTCTGAAACTTCTGAAAAAAAAGCTGAGCAAAGCCAGGCACGCAGGACTTTGAAAATACAGGACAGCAAAGACAGTAACACTTACACCAACAACACCAGGCACGTGGGACTTTGAAAACAAAACCAACGGCAGTCAGTGTGTAACACGCAAACATTCAGCAGACACACAGAGGGGAAAGACACAGGGAAGGGACAGGGGGGAGAAGGTGGAAAGACACACATGGCATTCCCAAGCACAAAACTTGCAGGTTAACAAAACCTTCAATGAGATGACCATACAGTAGGCGAGTGGAAAGGGTCACAATGAGCCTCAAGGGCGCTCATTGAGAGCCCTGTGATGAGCACCAAAGGCGCTAAGCTTGGGGCTCGCGATGAGCACCAAAGGTGATCACTGCACAGCAGGAAAGTTGAAGTACACAGGAACGTGATGAGTGCCAAAGGCGCGGGGCTCGCAATGAGTGCTGAAGGTGCTCATAGGAGCAAAAGCCTCACATTGTGTGGCAAACAGCATAACCAGCATTGCAATTTTAATCCTGTCATTTTGACGGGCAATTTACTAGTTCATAAATAAATTGTAGTCAGTTGAAATATGGACTGCTTAAAACTGAGGGTCCTATTAAATTCCAGCCTCGTAAATAAGAGGCTTCTACTTAAGCCCTACGTACTGCAAAATTTCTCTAAGTTACAATGCTATTACAATCGCCCTGCAACTTATGAGCTACGAAGCAGGTCCGTACGTATCAACACTGCGATAATGTACATGAGAAGTGACAGCCTGCGAGATGATATCCCACACCTCAACAAGTAGTGCAGGGGTCCCAAACGGGACCTCTGCGGCAGTCCCCCACATAAGCCCTGCTGTGGGGGGTACTCCAACTACCCCCCAACACCGAAAATTAACCCCCCTCTATGCGGGGGTCCCACATTGACGACTTCTGATTGGCTGAAATTGATAGACAGCTTTTTCAGCCAATCACAAGCCGCCATTGCCAATTTCCTCCCGGAAAAGGCTCCGGGATGCTCATTAGCGTCGGGGAGGTCTGCAAGTGCAGACCTCTGTTGGTTTTTTTTTTTTTAGACTGCGGATGGTTGCAGGGCCCAGCCGGGGCTGAAGGGGAGGAGGCCGGGGACATCGCGGGGCGGTAAGTTGAATGTATATTTATATGTTTATATGTTTATTTTATTTGGTGTTTGTATATTGTATTAATGTATTATGTTTTTTTAACAGTGCTGCGCCGGAAGAACTGAACAATGACCGGACATGCTGGAAAGGAGAGTTGAATATTTAGAATGGATAAAATGTTTATTTATTTTATGTTAATGTTTTGTACTAATTGTTTTGTTTTGTTTTACCCCTAGGTTAGTGATCTGAAGGGACATCTTAAAGGTAAGTGGTCTTAATTATTTTATTTTAGTTTAGAATTAGGGTCTGTGTATGTAGTTAGGACTGTAATTATTTTATTTTAGCTTAGAATTAGGGTCTGTGTATGTAGTTAGGATTTACATAGTTACATAGTTACATAGTTACATAGGGCCTCATTCTATTACCGGCCGTAGGAGATGCGGGGCCGCAAGGACTGGCCGCAAGCTATTCGGCTATACTATTCCCTTCCGGCCGGGGGCTCCGGCAGGCTTGCGGCCGGCGCCTTGCTATCCCTTGCGGCCGCTCGCGCCGGAGGAAAGCCTTTCATCTAAAACGGCTGCAAGAGTTTCGGCCGCAAGAAAGCCCCGGTTGCTATTCTATTGCTCCGGGAACCCTCTCTGCAAGGCTAAAAGCGAGCCGCAGCTTACTTGAAGGAAAAAGGTCCCGCTAGCACCAATTAAGCACATTATAAAGCCAAAATAAAGCCATCCTGCACTCTGAGGAGACTATAAAGTGATTGTAGGTGTTAGCAAAAATAGCACAACATTCCCCTATACTCAAATCCGTAAAAAAAAATTTTTTGTATATGTCAAATATCCATGTAAAAAGTCCAGAGGGCTTGGAGCACCTCAGACCCGGCCACGCTGCGGCCGGAAAATAAACAGTTAATGTAAACTCGGGTTTGGGCTGATGTGCAAGCTTGAGAGTGGGTTACTATTAATCCTCATGTCCCCCAATATGATCCCTAGCATTTACAGAGCTTTACAGTGCTGTCTTGAATTTATTTTTCACTTTAAAGATTTCTGAGCTTACGGCCGGTTGCAAGATATACGGCCGGCCGTAAGAGGAGATCCTTGCGGGGCCGTTTAATAGAATTGCAAGGTAACGGGAGCCCCGCAAGGAATCGCAGACTTGCGGCCGTTTTACGGCCGATAATAGAATGAGGCCCATAGTATTTAAGGTTGAAAAAAGACTTTCAGTCCATCAAGTTCAACCTTTTAAGATCTCCTCTGATCTGCAATATGCGGATTAACTATTAATTAATTAGTTGTATATAAAAATAAAAAATCAATAAAAAATCAATTCCCTCCTCATCCCAGACACCGGCGACTGGACTTCTCCCTGGATCAATACTGTCTCTCTAATTATCCATGATAACCCTGAATTCCCTTTTTAATTAGAAATAAATCCAGTCCCCTTTTAAAGTTATCTATCGGATCCGCTGTCACCACCTCCTCTGGTAGAGAATTCCACAGATTAACCACCCTTACTGTGAAGAACCCTTTTCTTTCTTTAAGGTGGAATCTTTTTACTTCTAACCTCAAGGGATGTCCTCTTGTCAGTTGAAAACCTCTTGGCACAAAAAGCTCCCTTGACAAATCTTTATACTGACCCTGGATGTATTTATATAAGGTAATCATATCTCCTCTTAGACACCTTTTTTCTAAAGAAAATAGGTTTAATTTGGTTAGTCTTTCTTCATAACTTAGCCGCTCCATTCCCCTTATTAGTTTTGTTGCCCTCCTCTACCTTTTCCAGATCTAAAATTTCCTTTTTATGAAGTGGTGCCCAAAATTGTACTCCATATTCCAAATGAGGGCGTACTAGAGATTTTTATAGTGGCAGAATTATATTTGCTTCCCTGGCTTCTATACCCTTCTTAATACATGCTAATATTTGATTTGCCTTTGCAGCTGCTGCTTGGCTTTGAGGACTGTTACCTAGGTGGTTGTCCACAAGCACTCCCAAATCGCTTTCAATATCTGATACACCTAGATTTGCTCCATTAAGATTATAAATTGCATGGCTATTTTTCCTTCCCAGATGCATAACTTTACATTTATTTGTATTAAATCTCATCTGCCATTTAGATGCCCATTCTTCAATGTTATGTAAATCCCTTTGGAGGGAAAGCACCTCACTATCTGATTTAATTACCTTGCACAACTTAGTGTCATCAGCGAAAATGGAGACACCACACTCCAATCCTACCTCTAAGTCATTAATAAATATGTTAAAAAGGAGAGGACATAATACTGAACCCTGAGGTACCCCACTTACCACATTAGTCCAATCGGAGTATGTTCCCTTTACAACAACCCTTTGCTTCCTGTCTTTTAGCCAGCTCTCAATCCATGAGCAGATATTTACTGCAACTCCTGTATCTCTTAGTTTGCACAATAGTCTCCCATGTGGCACTGTATCAAAAGCCTTTGCAAAATCCAAAAAGACTACATCCACTGAGTTGCATTGATCCAGGTTCCTACTAACCTCCTCATAGAAACTAATTAGATTTGTTTGACATGACCTATCCCTCATAAATCCATGTTGACTCCTACTTATAATCCTGTTCAAATAGACATATTCTTGTATATTATCCCTTATTAACCCTTCTAAAAGCTTCCCCACTACAGAAGTGAGGCTCACTGGTCTATAATTCCCCGGATTTGCTCTTGCTCCCTTTTTAAATATGTGTATCACATCAGCTTTTCTCCAGTCATCTAGTAGAGACCCTGTGTTGAGTGAATCTTGAAAAATTAAATCTAATGGTTTGGCTATTACAGAACCCAGTTCCCTTAGTACCCTTGGATGTATTCCATCAGGACCCGGGGCTTTATTAACATTTATTATTTCCAACCTCTTTTAGATTACTTCCTGTGTTAACCAATTATTTGGCAAAGGTAGTGTAGCCCCATTATGTTGCCGTGTCCCAACCACTGGTACCTCCCTTGTGTATACCGAAGAAAATAACCTATTTAGCTCATCTGCCATTTCTTGGTCACTAATTATCAGACGGCCTATGTCACATTGTAATGTTCCTATAGCTTCCTTCCTTGCCTTTTTCCCATTAATATACTTAAAAAATATTTTAGGGTTAGTCTTACTCTCTTTTGCAATTCATTTTTCATTTTCTATTTAAGCCCTTTTGCAAGCCTTGTTGATTTCCTTGTATTCCTGTAAAGCAGTCTCTGTCCCCTCTTGTTTGTATCATTTAAATGCCTGTTTTTTACTCCGTATCTTGATATTTAAATCATTGTTAAGCCACATTGGATGGGTTATACTCCTTTTACTTTTATTCCCACACAGTATATGCCGATGTGTATATATATTTAGTAAGGATTTAAATGTTGTCCACATGTGGTCAGTGTTTTTACCTGCCAGTTCTCTGTCCCAGTCTATACTTTGTATTGCTGCCCTTAGACCGTTAAAATCTGTCCTTTTAAGAGTTTTTGTTGGCCCCTTAAAAAAAATGTTTTAATTCAATCTCAAACGAGACTGTGTTGTGATCACTGTTTCCCAAAGGTTGCCCTGTTCCAACATTAGATACTATATCAATATTATTTGTGATGAGTAAATCTAAGATAGATTAATTTCTAGTAGGCTCTTGTACAACCTGGGCCAGATAATGATCCCTGAGTGTACTCAAGAACCTGCTGGTCTCATTTATCCAGTTTATTTTAGGGTAATTAAAATCTCCCATTATTAGAACTTGACCATGCCTAGCTGCATTTTCAGTCTGTAACAATAATTGTATTTCCTCACTTTCAGCTATATTTGGGGGTTTATAGCATATTGCTACTAATATTCTTTTGGAATTTGTTGCTCTGCTATTTAACTCTACCCACAAACATTTAGCTTTATCACTAGGTCCACCATAAATATCTTCTCTGACTATAGGCTTAAATTCAGGCTTAACATACAGACAAATCCCTCCTCCTCGTTTACCATTGCCTCTATCTTTCCTAAATAGGTTATAACCATCCAGATTAACAGTCCAGTCATGAGATTCATCCCACCACGTTTCAGTAATGCCTATTAAATCCCATTTTTCATTAATTGCTAATAATTCTAACTCTCCCATTTTTCCTGGCAAGCTTCTGGCATTAGCAAACATACACCTTATGTTATGAGTCTGTAGTTCTGAAGTGCCTGCCATTGTACTTGAATTACTTAATACTACCTCCCTCCCTATTGACTATACTACCCCTCCCCCATCTACTCCCATATGAGTTGTTAATTCATCCCTTATACCCTCTACACTTTCTACCCCATTACTTATATCTAGTCCCTCCCCCCAACTACTAGTTTAAAAACTACTCCAGCCTTTCTACCATCCTATCCCCTAGTACGAACGCTCCCTCATCATTAAGGTGCAATCCATCCCTACTATTTATTGTATATTAAATAGATAGGGGGATGTATTTGATATAGTTATGATTTATTTTATATTAAATATATTGTATGTTAGATAGATAGGGTGTATTTGCTTTGTATTGTATGTAATGTATTATATGTAATGTATTGTATGTATTGTATTGTGTATGTCTGTCTTTCCGTTTCAGGTGTGTAATTTTTTTTTTCTGTAGTGGGGCGGGGGGGGGGGGGGTTTAATGTATTTTTTTTTCTGTACTTTAGTTTATTTTTTATTTTTGGTGACTTAGGTTTTTTATTTTCTGTAAGGTAGGTTTTTTTTATTTTTTGTAATTAGAGTGGTGGGGAGGTTTATTAGGGGGTAGGTAGTGTAGGTAGGTAGTGTAAGTGTTAATAGATTAGTGTAGAGGGGGGTTAGTTTAGATTTAATGGTTTATTGGGGGTTATAGTGTAGTGTTTGTAGTTAGTGTCATGATGGTCCTTGTGGAACGTCATGCAGTTATGTGGCTAATGTTATGGTTTTAACAGCCCCATAGGTGTCATAATATACCATTATGGGACTGATGGGGTTAAATACAGGCTTATGGGGGTCTGTATTGACCCCCATGAGTGACAGGGTTAATTATTAGCTTATGGGGGTCTGTATTGACCCCCATGAATTATAGGTTTAATTATTGGCTTATGGGGGTCTGTATTTACCCCCATGAGTGACAGGGTAATTTAGTGCTTATGGGGGTCTGTATTGACCCCCATGAGTTAAAGAGTTAATTAAGTGCTTATGGGGGTCTGTATTAAACCCCTTGAGTGACAGCGTTAATTAAGTGCTTATGGGGTTCTGTAATGACCCCCATGAATTATAGGGTTAATTTTTGGCTTATGGGGGTCTGTATTGACCCCCATGAGTTATAGGGTTAATTAAGGCCTTATGGGGGTTTGCATTGATCCCCATGAGTTATAGGGTTAATTATTGGCTTATGGGGGTCTGTATTGACCCCCATGAGTTAGAGGGTTAATGAAGTGCTTATGGGGATCTGTCTTGACCCCCATGAGTTATAGGGTTAATTATTGGCTTATGGGGGTCTGTATTGACCCCTATGAGTGACAGAGTTAATTAAGGGCTTTTGGGGGTCTGTATTGACTCCCATGAGTTATTGGGTTAATTAAGTGCTTATGGGGGTCTGTATTGACCCCCATGAGTGACAGGGTTAATTATTGGCTTATGGGGGTCTGTATTGACCCCCATGAGTTATAGGGTTTATTAAGGGCTTATGGGGTTCTGTATTGACCCCCATGAGTTATAGGGTTAATTAAGGCCTTATGGGGGTCTGTATTGACCTCCATTAGTTACAGGGTTAATTAAGTGCGTATGGGAGTCTGAATTTACCCCCATGAGTTATAGGGTTAATTAAGTGCTTATGGGGGTCTGTATTGACCCCCATGAGTGACAGGGTTAATTAAGGCCTTATGGGGGTCTGTGTTGACCCCCATGAGTGACAGGGTAATTTAGTGCTTATGGGGGTCTGTATTGACCCCCATGATCTATAGGGTTAATTATTGGCTTATGGGGGTCTGTATTGACTCCCATGAGTAAAAGGGTTAATTAAGGCCTTATGGGGGGCTGTATTGACCCCCATGAGTTATAGGGTAAATTATTGGCTTATGGGGGTCTGTATTGACCCCCAAGAGTTATAGGGTAATTAAGGCCTTATGGGGGTCTGCATTGATCCCCATGAGTTATAGGGTTAATTATTGGCTTATGGGGGTCTGTATTGACCCCCTTGAGTGACAGGGTTAATTATTGGCTTATGGGGGTCTGTATTGACCCCCATGAATTATAGGTTTAATTATTGGCTTATGTGGGTCTGTATTGACCCCCATGAGTGACAGGGTTAATTACGTGCTTTTGGGGGTCTGTATTGACCCCCATGAGTTAAAGAGTTAATTAAGTGCTTATGGGGGTCTGTATTGACCCCCATGAGTGACAGGGTTAATTACGTTCTTATGGGGGTCTGTATTGACCCCATGAGTTAAAGAGTTAATTAAGTGCTTATGGGCGTCTGTATTGACCCCCATAAGTTTTAAGGTTTATTAAGTGCTTATGGGTGTCTGTATTGACCCCATGAGAGACAGCAATAATTTAGGCCTTATGGGAGTATGTATTGACCCCCATGAGTTATAGGGTTAATTATTGGCTTATGGGGGTCTGTATTGACTCCCATGAGTTAAAGGATTTATTAAGGCCTTATGGGGGGCTGTATTGACCCCCATGAGTTATAGGGTAAATTATTGGCTTATGGGAGTCTGTATTGACCCCCAAGAGATATAGGGTTAATTAAGGCCTTATGGGGGTTTGCATTGATCCCCATGAGTTATAAGGTTAATTATTGGATTATGGGGGTCTGTATTGACCCCCATGAATTATAGGTTTAATTATTGGCTTATGGGGGTCTGTATTTACCCCCATGATTGACAGGGTAATTTAGTGCTAATGGGGGTCTGTATTGACCCCCATGAGTTAAAGAGTTAATTAAGTGCTTATGGGGGTCTGTATTGACCCCCATGAGTTATAAGGTTAATTAAGTGCTTATGGGGGTCTGTATTAACCCCCTTGAGTGACAGCGTTAATTAAGTGCTTATGGGGTTCTGTAATGACCCCCATGAATTATAGGGTTAATTTTTGGCTTATGGGGGTCTGTATTGACCCCCATGAGTTATAGGGTTAATTAAGGCCTTATGGGGGTCTGTATTGACCCCCATGAGTTAAAGGGTTAATTATTGGCTTATGGGGGTCTGTATTGACCCCTATGAGTGACAGAGTTAATTAAGGGCTTTTGGGGGTCTGTATTGACTCCCATGAGTTATTGGGTTAATTAAGTGCTTATGGGGGTCTGTATTGACCCCCATGAGTGACAGGGTTAATTATTGGCTTATGGGGGTCTGTATTGACCCCCATGAGTTATAGGGTTTATTAAGGGCTTATGGGGTTCTGTATTGACCCCCATGAGTTATAGGGTTAATTAAGGCCTTATGGGGGTCTGTATTGACCTCCATTAGTTACAGGGTTAATTAAGTGCGTATGGGAGTCTGAATTTACCCCCATGAGTTATAGGGTTAATTAAGTGCTTATGGGGGTCTGTATTGACCCCCATGAGTGACAGGGTTAATTAAGGCCTTATGGGGGTCTGTGTTGACCCCCATGAGTGACAGGGTTAATTGAGTGCTTATGGGGGTCTGTATTGACCCCCATGAATTATAGGGTTAATTATTGGCTTATGGGGGTCTGTATTGACTCCCATGAGTTAAAGTGTTAATTATGGTCTTATGGGGGGCTGTATTGACCCCCATGAGTTATAGGGTAAATTATTTGCTTATGGGGGTCTGTATTGACCCCCAAGAGTTATAGGGTAATTAAGGCCTTATGGGGGTCTGCATTGATCCCCATGAGTTATAGGGTTAATTATTGGCTTATGGGGGTCTGTATTGACCGCCTTGAGTGACAGGGTTAATTATTGGCTTATGGGGGTCTGTATTGACCCCCATGAATTATAGGTTTAATTATTGGCTTATGTGGGTCTGTATTGACCACCATGAGTGACAGGGTTAATTACGTGCTTTTGGGGGTCTGTATTGACCCCCATGAGTTAAAGAGTTAATTAAGTGCTTATGGGGGTCTGTATTGACCCCCATGAGTGACAGGGTTAATTACGTTCTTATGGGGGTCTGTATTGACCCCATGAGTTAAAGAGTTAATTAAGTGCTTATGGGGGTTTGTATTGACCCCCATAAGTTTTAAGGTTAATTAAGTGCTTATGGGTGTCTGTATTGACCCCATGAGAGACAGCATTAATTTAGGCCTTATGGGAGTATGTATTGACCCCCATGAGTTATAGGGTTAATTATTGGCTTATGGGGGTCTGTATTGACTTCCATGAGTTAAAGGATTAATTAAGGCCTTATGGGGGGCTGTATTGACCCCCATGAGCTATAGGGTAAATTATTGGCTTATGGGGGTCTGTATTGACCCCCATGAGTGACAGGGTTAATTATTGGCTTATGGGGGTCTGTATTGACCCCCATGAATTATAGGTTTAATTATTGGCTTATGTGGGTCTGTATTGACCCCCATGAGTGACAGGGTTAATTACGTGCTTTTGGGGGTCTGTATTGACCCCCATGAGTTAAAGAGTTAATTAAGTGCTTATGGGGGTCTGTATTGACCCCCATAAGTTTTAAGGTTAATTAAGTGCTTATGGGTGTCTGTATTGACCCCCATGAGTGACAGCGTTAATTAAGGCCTTATGGGGGTATGTATTGACCCCCTTGAGTTATAGGGTTAATTAAGGACGTTTGGGGGTCTGAATTGACCCCCATGGGTTATAGGGTTAATTAAGTGCTTATGGGGGTATGTATTGACCCCCACAAGTGACAGGGTTAATTAAGTGCTTATGAGGGTCTGTATTTACCCCTATGAGTGACAGGGTTAATTATTGGCTTATGGGGGTCTGTATTGACCCCTATGATTTATAGTTTTAGTTAAGGGCTTATGGGGGTCTGTATTGACCCTCATGAGTTATAGGATTAATTAAGGCCTTATGGGGTCTGTATTGACCCCCGTGAGTGACAGGGTTAATTAAGTGCTTATGGGAATCTGTATTTACCCCCATGAGTTATTGGGTTAATTAAGTGCTTATGGGGGTCTGTATTGACCCCCATGAGTGACAGGGTTAATTAAGTGCTTATGGGGGTCTGTATTGACCCCATGAGTTATAGGGTTTATTAAGGGCTTATGGGGGTCTGTTTTGACCCCCATGAGTGACAGGGTTAATTGAGTGCTTATGGGGGTCTCTATTGACCACCATGAATTATAGGGTTAATTATTGGCTTATGGGGGTCTGTATTCACTCCCATGAGTTATAGGGTTAATTATGGTCTTATGGGGGTCTGTATTAACCCCCATTAGTTATAGGGTAAATTATTGGCTTATGGGGGGCTGTATTGACCCCCATGAGTTATAGGGTAAATTATTTGCTTATGGGGGTCTGTATTGACCCCCAAGAGTTATAGGGTTAATTAAGGCCTTATGCGGGTCTGCATTGATCCCCTTGAGTTATAGGGTTAATTATTGGCTTATGGGGGTCTGTATTGACCCCCATGAATTATAGGGTTAATTATAGTTGCCTGGGGTTAATATTTTTTATTGTGAGTCCTTTCAGGACCTTTACAGTCCTTTAAGGACCCACGAGGTGGGACATTTAAAAACTGAAATTCAGCAGGGTCACGATCGGTGCCGATCGGGTAGCCCCGCTGCAGGGGGTTAATGTGGGGGGGGGGGGGCTGCGGGGTTCCCTATTGACCCCTGCTTCAAGGGGTTTATGTGGGAACACTTCGGGGGTCCCGATGGGGACCCCCAGCATAGAGGGGGGTTAATATTAGGTGCCGCTGCCGGGATTAGTAATAGTGTGCCTCGGGCCCTTTAAGGAGCATCGGCGACAAATTTTAATTTTTCAAATGCAGCGGGGGCCTGATCTTTGCAGATCGGGGGCCCCCCGCTGCAAGGGGTTTATGTGGGGACACTTCAGGGGTCCCGATGGGGACCCCCAGCATAGAGGGGGGTTAATTTTTTTACCGCAGCCATGATTGGCTAATAATGTGCCGCGGGCCCTTTAAGGAAACACTGCGGGGAATTTAAAACTTTTAAGTGCAGCGGGGGCCTGATCGGTGCCGATCGGGAACCCCTGCTGCAAGGGGTTAATGTGGGGGTGCTGCAGGGGTCCCGATAGAGACCCCTGCAGCATGGGGATGTGTATAGGGATCAGGGGGGAGCCACACACGGCTGTCTCGTGCTGCTCCGAGGCAGCACGTAGAGGCTTTACGATTCCTTGCGGGCACTTTTTGTGCTCGTAGGGATTCTTCCGAAATGCGAGAATCACTCGTAGATTTAAGGCTGTGTGTGACTACGTAGCTCTCTCGGAGCCTATTCTCTGCCATTTTTCGTAATCATATCGGAAAGCAGGCTGCGAGAGATTCGTTACTCGCAAGCAGCAAAAAACTGCCTTTTGCGAGCACAGAGAGAACTACGACGGAGATTTTAATGAGACCCTGAATGTTTGAAATGGGAGGAAGGCCAATTGAAATTGAGAGAAAAAACTAGTGCTTTGACCTTCATGACATAATTCACATGAACAGCATCTGTAGAGACTGCATGAAGTGTTATTGCATTTTGGTATTGGTTATGGAGGTGAATTAAAAAAAATATGTGGGGCTTACAGGTAACAAAAACATCAATTGTACAAGAGAGAACCTAAAAACTGACAGTGATAGGTATAAATTACTTACATGAATTAGTTGAATGTAAAGAAAATGCAGTGATGTTAACAAGAAATCTGACAAAACAATTAAATAGACAAATGTATAATATATATTGAAAGAAAATAAGATGAAAATTAATGAGAGGAAGGATCCTGAGGGTACACTAATCTCCAAACACAATGAAAAATTAGCACTTGGTGGATGCGTTCTCTCCGCCACTTTGCTGAACACCCCAGCACCTAGTAGCTCTCCAATGTCCACTACCCTAGACAGATAGAGGTTTATTTATATGTGAGTTTAGGAGTATCACCCCTAACACATCATTTAACCTTAACCTTAATGGTTGATCTTAAAGATCAGTATAGTTTTGTTTTATTTGCCCATTAACATGACATCAGTGTTTACATATCCATGCTGCCACGTTTAAATATACAATCAACCATATTCTGCATTTTGAATATAATAATTTACAATATACAGTATATACTCAAAACTCATACATCCAAGTAAGCCACTGGCCAACCGGGTGATGGTACAAAGATCAATGTTTTATGTCCATGCTGATAATATGTAAAGACTTTGCCCCCCATTTATTTGTCCAAATCGCAATTACATAAACCCATAATGGAGCCTGTAAATGTTACAGATTTTTAATTGCCTACATTTTGCTACTCGCAATCGATTTGTTACAGGCTTAAAATCTCTGCGGTTGTCAAAAACATAACTCCATCCTAGCTCCTCCTTTGATGTTTTAAGCCTGTAAAGGTTACCAGTGCTATAGACGCAAAATCCATATTTAATTACAATTCAATAAGCCTGCAATTGCTTTCAAAGATGTAAATGGCAAATGTATCACAAAATCACACGAGTACTAGATAGTACTCCCAAGTAAGTTAAACATGTTTTTGTAATACTGCAAAAGCAAATAAAAACACACTGCTATACTTAAAAATACTGGGAAAACATTGAAAGGCATTAGAATTAATTGCACAACAGCCTCAAGCTCGCAAATCTGCAATACAAAATATAATAGTATAATATAATTTTTTAATGTTTTATTTCCATGTTATATTGATTTCGGGAATCAAGGATTTAATACATATCATGGAACCTGCATGGACTAGATCAGCTGATTTATTGACTTTTATAGATTTCTACATTTCTGGATTGCGACTCCGATTGCAGACCGGACTTCTAAACACTAATTGATTGTAGTTTAAACTCTAGGGCCCCTATTCAATTGCAAGCCCACAGTTTACGTTATACAGGCTGTAAGTTTGCAGGCTTGACATTTGCTACATTTACTGAGCGATTCAATTCAACAAGCTTGCAATTTATGGGCCGAAAGCCGAAACCGTAAACCATGCAATCATGAGAAGCATTTCAGACCGTGACCATGATCAATTAAGCAAGGCCGTAACTACCAATTTAGAAACAGCCAATCGAAAATGAGACAATCATCATGACATCATTAAAACATGGAGGTTGGACGTCAATCAATTAGCATTTAGAAGGCTGATATGCGATTATTGGGATCAATATAACATGAAAATAAAAGGTAAAAAACATTTTTATTGCAGATTTGCGAGCTTGAGACTGTTGTGCAAATAATTCTAATGTCTTTCATCGCTTTTCCCATCTTTTAAAGTACTGTAGAAGAAAGACATATCCACAAACCAACATTTTACTTCAAATCCCAGTCATGATACGAAAACACAGATTTCTCTTATTAGTTTCTTATTTTCGGTTATATTTTGGACACGCATGGCGTAGGATTTTTATTTTTTATTGACTTTTATTTGTAACAACAGAATAGCATATACAATATCTGCTGCTGGCAACAATTAGATGAACATCAACTGCTTTTATAACATTTCCACATACAGTAAATGGTATATTCCATTACTACCCTCTAGAAACTGATACAGTCAACCAACACCCTTTTCTAAGCTAATAAATGATCACATAAATAGCTGTGAGCATGCGAGCTGTTGCTAATGCTTGTGGGCTCGCGCAGCGAGCCTGCAGCCCTCGCAAAGCGGATATGAAAAAATGAAAAACACAGTAAATACACAAAACACGTACATAAAAAGCTTACCAACAGCAAGAGGGAGCATCCAGGACCTCAAAAAAATATGTTACACCTCAATTTAACTCAAAATAAAAGAGTTTAGACACTTAAAATTTCTCTAAGCGAGAGAAAAAATGGCCGCCGAACAAAACGAAAATGAGGCTACAGGACTTTAAACACGCAAAACACCACCAAACACCTACGTATTTGCCGGAAAACACCTACGAGATTAAAAAACAAGGATGCAACCCGTGCGACCCCAAAAACATTACAAACACAATAAATACAAACAACAAACACATAAAAAGGTTACTCACAGGAAGGGGGGCACTCAGGACCTCTGCAAGTGAAGTAACACCTCCATTTATGCACAAATTTCACAGTTTAAAGACCCAAAAAAGTGAGAGTAAAAATGGCTGCAGAACAAAACAAAAACGAGGCTAAAGGTCCCTAAACACGCAAAATACGACCATAAACACGCAAAACACCACCAAACAGCTACTGATATTCCGAAAAAGTCACACGACATAGAAAACAAAGGACGCTAAATCAGCCACATTATACACCAAACACCATTAGCTCACTTACAATTTCATTGCCGTCTTTTTCTGCTGGGCAATTCGCTAGTAATTTATATTTGTAAGCCAATTTAAAATGAAACATGTACCTAACACGCATCAAGCATGCATGCTACATCAGATCACCTTATTTTTACAATTAATACGCAGTAAATACCTTATCTTCAGCCTTCGCTTGGCCTTCTCACAGAACAATTTGTTATGGGTTAGAGGTATTATTGTCTCCTAGTAGTCATGTCCCGAACAGTTCACCAGAGAACTATTCGCTGCGATTTTCGCATGTTCGCGTTCGTAACGAACAGTGAACATATGCGCTTTTAGGTCCTCCCCCTATTTTTTATCATTGAGGAAACTTTGACCCTGCACCTTACAGTCAGCAGACACATTCCAGCCAATCAGCAGCATGCACTCCTTTCCAGAGCCTTCCATCTGAATGACAGCCTCCATTTTAGAATCATTCTGTAGCTGCATTCATTGAGAGAGGACATATATTCTACCTGCTGTTGATTTAATAGGGAAATAGAAAGCCAGGCTGTGTATTTAGCTTTAACTACACACGTGAAGGACTCATTTGATATCTGCTGCAAGGACAGCAACCCAAAAAGTCCTTATTCGGGCTAGAACATCATTTATTTTATTTTATTATTTTTTTCTGCTGATTTAATAGGGAAATAGATAGCCAGGCTGTGTATTTAGCTTTCACTTCACACCTGAAGGACTCCTTTGATATCTGCTGCAAGGACAGCAACCCAAAAAGCCCTTTTTATTTTATTTTATAATTTTTTTCTGTTTAATCTAATTGAATATGCCTGCCTGCTAGCGTGTGTGTGAGGCCTATTACATCTACTCTGCCAACTTTTGCCAGTGCACAGTGACACTCATATCTAGTGCAATCGTAGTGTGCAGTGAAATAAAACAACCCTTTTTTTTACTGTAAACGATTGAATATCAGCTGCCTGGCTACAGGCAGGTGTGTGAGGCCTATTGCATCTACTCTACCAACTTTTGCCTGTGCACAGTGACACTCATATCTAGTGCAACCGTAGTGTGCAGTGAAATAAAACAACATTTTTTGACTGTAATCAATTGAATATCAGTTGCCTGCCTACAGGCGAGTGTGTGGGGCCTATTGCATCTACTCTGCCAACGTTTGCCAGTGCACAGTGACACTCATATCTGGTGCAACCGTAGTGTGCAGTGAAATAAAACAACCCTTTTTTTACTGTAATCGATTGAATATCAGTTGCCTGCCTACAGGCGTGTGGGTGAGGCCTATTGCATCTAGTCTGCCAACTTTTGCCAGTGCACAGTGACACTCATATCTAGTGCAACCGTACTGTACAGTGAAATAAAAGAACCCTTTTTTAACTGTAATCGATTGAATATCAGTTGCCTGCCTACAGGCGTGTGTGAGGCCTATTGCATCTAGTCTGCCAACTTTTGCCAGTGCACAGCGACACTCATATCTAGTGCAACCGTAGTGTGCAGTGAAATAAAACAATCCTTTTTTTACTGTAATCGATTGAATATCAGTTGCCTGGCTACAGGCGTGTGTGTGAGGCCTATTGCATCTAGTCTGCCAACTTTTACCAGTGCACAGTGACACTCATATCTAGTGCAACCGTAGTGTGTAGTGAAATAAAACAACCCTTTTTTTACTGTAATTGATTGAATATCAGTTGCCTGCCTACAGGCGTGTGTGTGAGGCCTATTGCATCTAGTCTGCCAACTTTTGCCAGTGCACAGCGACACTCATATCTAGTGCAACCGTAGTGTGCAGTGAAATAAAACAATCCATTTTTTACTGTAATCGATTGAATAGAAGTTGCCTGCCTACAGGCGTGTGTGTGAGGCCTATTGCATCTAGTCTGCCAACTTTTGCCAGTGCACAGTGACACTCATATCTAGTGCAACCGTAGTGTGTAGTGAAATAAAACAACCCTTTTTTTACTGTAATTGATTGAATATCAGTTGCCTGCCTACAGGCGTGTGTGTGAGGCCTATTGCATCTAGTCTGCCAACTTTTGCCAGTGCACAGTGACACTCATATCTAGTGCAACCGTAGTGTACAGTGAAATAAAACAACCCTTTTTTAACTGTAATTGATTGAGTATCAGTTGCCTGCCTACAGGCGTGTGTATGAGGCCTATTGCATCTAGTCTGCCAACTTTTGCCAGTGCACAGTGACACTCATATCTAGTGCATCTGTAGTATACAGTGAAATAAAAGAACCCTTTTTTTACTGTAATCGATTGAATATCAGTTGCCTGCCTACAGGCGTGTGTGTGAGGCCTATTGCATCTAGTCTGCCAACTTTTGCCAGTGCACAGTGACACTCATATCTAATGACACCGTAGTGTACAGTGAAATAAAATAATTATTTTTTTACTGTAATCGATTGAATATCAGTTGCCTGCCTAAAGGCGTGTGTGTGAGGCCCATTGCATCTAATCTGCCAACTTTGGCCAGTGCACAGTGACACTCATATCTGGTGCAACCATAGCGTGCAGTGAAGTAAAATAACTCTTTTTTTACTGTAATCGATTGAATATCAGTTGCCTGCCTACAGGCGTGTGTCTGAGGCCTATTGCATCCAGTCTGCCAACTTTTGCCAGTGCACAGCGACACTCATATCTAGTGCAACCGTAGTGTAAAGTGAAATAAAACAACCCTTTTTTTACTGTAATCGATTGAATATCAGTTGCCTGCCTAAAGGCGTGTGTGTGAGGCCTATTGCATCTAGTCTGCCAACTTTTGCCAGTGCACAGTGACACTCATATCTGGTGCAACCGTAGTGTGAAGTGAAATAAAACAACCCTTTTTTTACTGTAATCGATTGAATATCAGTTGCCTGCCTACAGGCGTGTGTGTGAGGCCTATTGCATCTAGTCTGCCAACTTTTGCCAGTGCACAGTGACACTCATATCTAGTGCAACCGTAGTGTACAGTGAAATAAAACAACCCTTTTTTAACTGTAATCGATTGAGTATCAGTTGCCTGCCTACAGGCGTGTGTATGAGGCCTATTGCATCTAGTCTGCCAACTTTTGCCAGTGCACAGTGACACTCATATCTAGTGCAATCGTAGTGTACAGTGAAATAAAACAACCCTTTTTTACTGTAATCGATTAAATATCAGTTGCCTGCCTACAGGCGTGTGTGTGAGGCCTATTGCATCTAGTCTGCCAACTTTTGCCAGTGCACAGTGACACTCATATCTAGTTCAACCGTAGTGTACAGTGAAATAAAATAATAATTTTTTTACTGTAATCGATTGAATATCAGTTGCACGCCTACAGGCGTGTGTGTGAGGCCTATTGCATCTAGTCTGCCAAGTTTTGCCAGTGCACAGTGACACTCATATCTGGTGCAACCGTAGTGTGAAGTGAAATAAAACAACCCTTTTTTTACTGTAATCGATTGAATATCAGTTACCTGCCTACAGGCGTGTGTGTGAGGCCTATTGCATCTAGTCTGCCAACTTTTGCCAGTGCACAGTGACACTCATATCTGGTGGAACTGTAGTGTGAAGTGAAATAAAAGAACCCTTTTTTTACTGTAATCGATTGAATATCAGTTGCCTGCCTACAGGCATGTGTGTGAGGCCTATTGCATCTAGTCTGCCAACTTTTGCCAGTGCACAGTGACACTCATATCTAGTGCAACCGTAGTGTGCAGTGAAATAAAACAACCCTTTTTTTTACTGAAATCGATTGAATATCAGTTGCCTGCCTAAAGGCTTGTGTGTGAGGCCTATTGCATCTAGTCTGCCAACTATTGCCAGTGCACAGTGACACTCATATCTGGTGCAACTGTAGTGTGAAGTGAAATAAAACAACCCTTTTTTTACTGTAATTAATTGAATATCAGTTGCCTGGCTACAGGCGTATGTGTGAGGCCTATTGCATCTAGTCTGCCAACTTTTGCCAGTGCACAGTGACACTCATATCTAGTGCAACCGTAGTGTACAGTGAAATAAAACAACCCTTTTTTAACTGTAATCGATTGAGTATCAGTTGCCTGCCTACAGGCGTGTGTATGAGGCCTATTGCATCTAGTCTGCCAACTTTTGCCAGTGCACAGTGACACTCATATCTAGTGCAATCGTAGTGTACAGTGAAATAAAACAACCCTTTTTTTACTGTAATCGATTAAATATCAGTTGCCTGCCTACAGGCGTGTGTGTGAGGCCTATTGCATCTAGTCTGCCAACTTTTGCCAGTGCACAGTGACACTCATATCTAGTTCAACCGTAGTGTACAGTGAAATAAAATAATTATTTTTTTACTGTAATCGATTAAATATCAGTTGCACGCCTACAGGCGTGTGTGTGAGGCCTATTGCATCTAGTCTGCCAAGTTTTGCCAGTGCACAGTGACACTCATATCTGGTGCAACCGTAGTGTGAAGTGAAATAAAACAACCCTTTTTTTACTGTAATCGATTGAATATCAGTTACCTGCCTACAGGCGTGTGTGTGAGGCCTATTGCATCTAGTCTGCCAACTTTTGCCAGTGCACAGTGACACTCATATCTGGTGGAACTGTAGTGTGAAGTGAAATAAAAGAACCCTTTTTTTACTGTAATCGATTGAATATCAGTTGCCTGCCTACAGGCATGTGTGTGAGGCCTATTGCATCTAGTCTGCCAACTTTTGCCAGTGCACAGTGACACTCATATCTAGTGCAACCGTAGTGTGCAGTGAAATAAAACAACCCTTTTTTTTACTGAAATCGATTGAATATCAGTTGCCTGCCTAAAGGCTTGTGTGTGAGGCCTATTGCATCTAGTCTGCCAACTATTGCCAGTGCACAGTGACACTCATATCTGGTGCAACTGTAGTGTGAAGTGAAATAAAACAACCCTTTTTTTACTGTAATTAATTGAATATCAGTTGCCTGGCTACAGGCGTATGTGTGAGGCCTATTGCATCTAGTCTGCCAACTTTTGCCAGTGCACAGTGACACTCATATCTAGTGCAATCGTAGTGTACAGTGAAATAAAACAACCCTTTTTTTACTGTAATCGATTAAATATCAGTTGCCTGCCTACAGGCGTGTGTGTGAGGCCTATTGCATCTAGTCTGCCAACTTTTGCCAGTGCACAGTGACACTCATATCTAGTTCAACCGTAGTGTACAGTGAAATAAAATAATTATTTTTTTACTGTAATCGATTAAATATCAGTTGCACGCCTACAGGCGTGTGTGTGAGGCCTATTGCATCTAGTCTGCCAAGTTTTGCCAGTGCACAGTGACACTCATATCTGGTGCAACCGTAGTGTGAAGTGAAATAAAACAACCCTTTTTTTACTGTAATCGATTGAATATCAGTTACCTGCCTACAGGCGTGTGTGTGAGGCCTATTGCATCTAGTCTGCCAACTTTTGCCAGTGCACAGTGACACTCATATCTGGTGGAACTGTAGTGTGAAGTGAAATAAAAGAACCCTTTTTTTACTGTAATCGATTGAATATCAGTTGCCTGCCTACAGGCATGTGTGTGAGGCCTATTGCATCTAGTCTGCCAACTTTTGCCAGTGCACAGTGACACTCATATCTAGTGCAACCGTAGTGTGCAGTGAAATAAAACAACCCTTTTTTTTACTGAAATCGATTGAATATCAGTTGCCTGCCTAAAGGCTTGTGTGTGAGGCCTATTGCATCTAGTCTGCCAACTTTTGCCAGTGCACAGTGACACTCATATCTGGTGCAACTGTAGTGTGCAGTGAAATAAAAGAACCCTTTTTTTACTGTAATCAATTGAATATCAGTTGCCTGGCTACAGGCGTATGTGTGAGGCCTATTGCATCTAGTCTGCCAAGTTTTGCCAGTGCACAGTGACACTCATATCTGGTGCAACCGTAGTGTGAAGTGAAATAAAACAACCCTTTTTTTACTGTAATCGATTGAATATCAGTTACCTGCCTACAGGCGTGTGTGTGAGGCCTATTGCATCTAGTCTGCCAACTTTTGCCAGTGCACAGTGACACTCATATCTGGTGCAACCGTAGTGTGAAGTGAAATAAAACAACCCTTTTTTTACTGTAATCGATTGAATATCAGTTGCCTGCCTACAGGCGTGTGTGTGAGGCCTATTGCATCTAGTCTGCCAACTTTTGCCAGTGCACAGTGACACTCATATCTAGTGCAACCGTAGTGTACAGTGAAATAAAACAACCCTTTTTTAACTGTAATCGATTGAGTATCAGTTGCCTGCCTACAGGCGTGTGTATGAGGCCTATTGCATCTAGTCTGCCAACTTTTGCCAGTGCACAGTGACACTCATATCTAGTGCAATCGTAGTGTACAGTGAAATAAAACAACCCTTTTTTTACTGTAATCGATTAAATATCAGTTGCCTGCCTACAGGCGTGTGTGTGAGGCCTATTGCATCTAGTCTGCCAACTTTTGCCAGTGCACAGTGACACTCATATCTAGTTCAACCGTAGTGTACAGTGAAATAAAATAATTATTTTTTTACTGTAATCGATTGAATATCAGTTGCATGCCTACAGGCGTGTGTGTGAGGCCTATTGCATCTAGTCTGCCAAGTTTTGCCAGTGCACAGTGACACTCATATCTGGTGCAACCGTAGTGTGAAGTGAAATAAAACAACCCTTTTTTTACTGTAATCGATTGAATATCAGTTACCTGCCTACAGGCGTGTGTGTGAGGCCTATTGCATCTAGTCTGCCAACTTTTGCCAGTGCACAGTGACACTCATATCTGGTGGAACTGTAGTGTGAAGTGAAATAAAAGAACCCTTTTTTTACTGTAATCGATTGAATATCAGTTGCCTGACTACAGGTGTGTGTGTGAGGCCTATTGCATCTAGTCTGCCAACTTTTGCCAGTGCACAGTGACACTCATATCTAGTGCAACCGTAGTGTGCAGTGAAATAAAACAACCCTTTTTTTTACTGAAATCGATTGAATATCAGTTGCCTGCCTAAAGGCTTGTGTGTGAGGCCTATTGCATCTAGTCTGCCAACTTTTGCCAGTGCACAGTGACACTCATATCTGGTGCAACTGTAGTGTGCAGTGAAATAAAAGAACCCTTTTTTTACTGTAATCAATTGAATATCAGTTGCCTGGCTACAGGCGTATGTGTGAGGCCTATTGCATCTAGTCTGCCAACTTTTGCCAGTGCACAGTGACACTCATATCTAGTGCAACCGTAGTGTACAGTGAAGTAAAAGAACCCTTTTTTTACTGTAATCGATGGAATATCAGTTGCCTTCCTATAGGCATGTGGGTGAGGCCTATTGTATCTAGTCTGCCAACTTTTGCCAGTGCACAGTGACACTCATATCTAGTGCAACCGTAGTGTACAGTGAAGTAAAAGAACCCTTTTTTTACTGTAATCAATTGTATATTAGTTGCCTGCCTACAGGCATGTGTGTGAGGCCTATTGCATCTAGTCTGCCAACTTTTGCCAGTGCACAGTGACACTCATATGTAGTGCAACCGTAGTGTACAGTGAAGTAAAAGAACCCTTTTTTTACTGTAATTTATTGAATATCAGTTGCCTGCCTACAGGCGTGTGTGTGAGGCCTATTGCATCTAGTCTGCCAACTTTTGCCAGTGCACAGTGACACTCATATATAGTGGAACCGTACTGTACAGTGAAGTAAAAGAACCCTTTTTTTACTGTAATCGATTGAATATCAGTTGCCTGCCTACAGGCGTGTGTGTGAGGCCTATTGCATCTAGTCTGCCAACTTTTACCAGTGCACAGTGACACTCATATCTGGTGCAACCGTAGTGTGCAGTGAAGTAAAATAACCCTTTTTTTACTGTAATTGATTGAATATCAGTTGCCTGCCTACAGGCATGTGTGTGAGGCCTATAGCATCTACTCTGCCAAATTTTGCCACTGCACAGTGACACTCATATCTGGTGCAACCGTAGTGTGCAGTGAAATAAAACAACCCTTTTTTTACTGTAATCGATTGAATATCAGTTGCCTGCCTACAGGCGTGTGTGTGAGGCCTATTGCATCTAGTCTGCCAACTTTTACCAGTGCACAGTGACACTCATATCTGGTGCAACCATAGTGTGCAGTGAAGTAAAATAACCCTTTTTTTACTGTAATCGATTGAATATCAGTTGCCTGCCTACAGGTGTGTGTGTGAGGCCTATTGCATCTAGTCTGCCAACTTTTGCCAGTGCACAGTGACACTCATATCTAGTGCAACCGTAGTGTACAGTGAAATAAAACAACCCTTTTTTTACTGTAATCGATTGAATATCAGTTGACTGCCTACAGGCGTGTGTGTGAGGTCTATTGCATCTAGTCTGCCAACTTTTGCCAGTGCACAGTGACACTCATATCTGGTGTCACAGTAGCTTGCACGCATAGTACCACTAATCGTAAGAGAAATGACAGGCAGAGGCAGGCCACCCCCTAGGGGCCGTCGTGGTCATTGTGCTGTGATTCCCTTTGGCCCTAGAATAATGCCAAGTTTTCAGAGGCAACGTACCCTGTACTTGAAAAGTTCTGAGGACATGGTTGACTGGCTAACACAGGACACCCAATCTTCTGCAGCTTCCGCTCGGAACCTAGACGCACCATCCTCCTCCAGCTTAGCTTCGGACACCTCACCAGTTACCACTCGACCCGCCTGCCGCCACCACCAACACTAGCACCACAGCCGCTTCACTTGACCTGTCAGCAGAGTTATTTACACATCCGTTGGAAGAAATGAGTGATGCACAAACATTAGTGCCAGAGGATGTAGATAACAGGGATATGTCCCAGTCAGGCAGCATTACACACATGGACGTACGGTCTGATAATGATGATGATGTTGTACCCGGTGCTGCTTCCTTTGTTGAGTTGTCAGATACAAGTGAAGCTGTTGATGATAACGATGCGTCCGTGGATGTCACGTGGGTGCCCGCTATAAGAGAAGAAGAACAGGAGGAAAGTTCAGATGGGGAGACAGAGAGGAGGAGGAGACGAGTTGGAAGCAGCGGGAGGTCGTCGAAAGTAGCTAGTGGCACAGTCAGACAGCATGAATCGGCACCCGGGGTCAACCAGACAGCACGACAGTCAACGCATGCTTTTAACACCACCAGAATGCCGTCATTGCAGAGCTCAGCAGTGTGGCAATTTTTTCGTGTGTCTGTCTGTGACAACAGTGATGCCATTTGCAACCTGTGCGAAAAGAAACTGAGTCGTGGGAAGTCCAACACCCACCTAGGTACAACTTCTTTGCGAAGGCACATGATGTCACATCACAAACGCCTATGGGATCAACACATGAGTACAAGCAGCACACAAAGTCAAAGCCGCCATCCTCCTCCTGGTCCAGCATCTTCAGCCACGTCAACCAGTGCTGCCCTGCTTGCCCCCTCTCAACCATCCGCCACTCCGTGTCTGGCCCTGAGCAGTCCCTGCTCATCTGCCCACAGTCAGGTGTCTGTCAAGGACATGTTTGAGCGTAAGAAGCCAATGTCACAAAGTCACCCTCTTGATCGGCAACTGACAGCTTGCTTATCTGAACTTTTAGCCCGCCAGCTTTTACCATACAAGCTGGTGGAGTCTGAGGCGTTCAAAAAATGTGTAGCTATTGGGACACCGCAGTGGAAGGTACCCGGCCGAAATTTCTTCGCACAAAAGGCAATCCCCAACCTGTACTCGATTGTGCAAAAGGAAGTAATGGCATCTCTGGCACACAGTGTTGGGGCAAGGGTCCATCTGACCCCAGATATCTGGTCTGCAAAGCATGGTCAGGGCAGGTATATCACCTACACTGAGCATTGGGTAAACCTGGTGACAGCTGCCAAGCATGGAATACGTGGCTCTGCAGAGGATTTGGTGACACCGCCACAACTTGCAGGCAGGCCTGCTGCCACCTCCTCTACTCCTCCTACTCCATCCTCTTCCATAACCTCCTCGGCTGAGTCCTCTTCTGCTGCTGCTATGTCTTGCTCCACATCAACTGCACCCCCCCAGCTCCACAGGTACTATTCCACATCCCGGATACGGCAGTGTCACGCCATCTTGGGGTTGACTTCCCTGAAAGCAGAGAGTCACACCTGACCAGCACTTCTGTCCGCCCTGAACGCACAGGTGGATCAGTGGCTGACTCCGCACCAACTGGAGATCGGCAAAGGGGTTTGTGACAACGGAAGAAATGTGTTGGCGTTGTACAATCAGATTACACACATGGCACATGTGTGTAATATGATTGTACAACGCTTTGTGCATAAGCACCCAGGCTTACAGGACGTCCTTTAGCAGGCCAGGAAGGTTAGTGCCCATTTCAGGCGTTCCTACATGGCCATGGTGCACTTTACAGATATCCAGCGGCGAAACAACATGCCAGCGAGGCACTTGATTTTAGACAGCCCGACACATTGGAATTCAACACTCCTAATGTTTGACCGCCTGCTCCAACAAGAAAAAGCCGTTAATGAGTATTTGTATGACCGGGGTGCTAGGACATCCTCAGCTGGGGATTTTTTTGCCACGTTACTGGACGCTCATGCCTGTAGGCTTATGCGTCCTCAGCGACATCATACCCTTTGTGTTCTTCCTGGAGCGTGCCCTGCGAAGAGTGCTGGATCAGGCCGTAGATGAGCGTGAAGAGGAAGAGTTGTGGTCACCATCACCGCCAAAAACAGCCTTGTCAGCATCGCTTGCTGGACCTGCGTCCACGCTGGAAGAGGATTGTGGGGAAGAGGAGTCAGAGGAGGAATGTGGCTTTGAGGAGTAGGAGGAGGAGGTACCAGTGGTGTTGTACGTGGCTGGGGGGAAGAACATACCTTCAGTGAGATCACTGAGGACGAGGAACGGGACATGACTAGCTCGGCATCCAACCTTGTGCAAATGGGGTCTTTCATGCTGTCGTGCCTTTTGAGGGACCCTCGTATAAAAAGGATGAAGGAGAATGACCTGTACTGGGTGTCCACGCTACTAGACCCCCGGTATAAGCAGAAAGTGCCTGAAATGTTACCGAATTACCACAAGTCGGAAAGGATGCAGCACTACCCAAATAAATTAAAAAGTATGCTTTACACAGCGTTTAAGGGTGATGTCACAGCACAAAGGCAATCTAACAGCGGAAGAGGTGAACATAATCCTCCTCCTCCCACGACCACGCCGGCAAGGAGAGGACGCTTTACAGACGTGTTGTTGGTGGAGGACATGCAGAGCTTTTTAAGTCCTAAGCATCATCACAGCCCTTCGGGGTCCACCCTCAGAGAACGACAAGACCGTCAGGTAACAGAATACCTCTCCATAACTACAGATATCGACACTATGAGGAGCGATGAACCCCTTGACTACTGGGTGTGCACGCTTGCCCTGTGGCCTGAGCTATCCCAATTTGCCATAGAACTTCTGTCCTGCCCCGCTTCAAGTGTCCTGTCAGAAAGGACCTTCAGTGCAGCAGGAGGTTTTGTCACTGATAAGAGAAGTCGCCTAGTTCAAAAAAGTCTAGATTACGTCACCTTTATTTAGATGAACGAGGGATGGATCCCGAAGGGACTGACAGTGGGCGATACATTCGATTAAAAAAGGCCTGATAGATGAGCTGCCTTGAGCTAATAATGGTCCACAAACTAACATCAATTTTTCTGGTCGCTGCAACAATACCTAATTTTTGCATTTAAATTCTTTTATTGTCAGAAGGCGTACAGCATGTAATTTAAAATAAAGCATTTTTGAACAGTCTTGCATAACAGTTGTGCAAAAATACATATTTACAATAAAGACATTTTTTGAAAGTTAGCTTGTTATTCCTTCTTATTTTTACTTTTTAGGTTAATAATTTTTCTTTTTTTTTTACTGTGATTGCAATTTAAAAGATACCTAAAACATGGTAAAACAATAGTAAAGAGTATATCTGCAGGGAACACCAAAGTCCTATTAGCTATCCCTCCAGCAGTATTAGCTTATTATTTACAATATCTAACCTGGGCAATCACCCTTGGGTTACCCTAGGGCAGGCTTCAGTGAGCGACCTCTCCTTTCCTGGGATGATTTTGCCGCTGGTTGCTTCTGAAGGGTCTCCAGGGCTCCCCCACTCCTGTCCTTCCCCCAGTGTCGCTTCAACCAGTAACAAATGTTTTATATTTGTAAAGCGACCCAATGATCCCCCTTGATAGAGGTTTATCTTTACAAATTTTCGAGAACCAATTTAAGACCTGTGTCCCCTGTTTCTGGGTCAGGGAGTGTGTGAAATGCCTCAGCCTACAGTAATTGTAATGTTCTGACAGCGGTAACTCATGCTTGTCCCTCAGTTCCTCATAGGTGAGCATCTGGCCCTTTACTAAATAGTCTCCCAGTATATCTAGTTTCCTTGACCTCCACGAGTGTTGTGATGTTGTGCTCATGTGTTTCGGGGCCTGAGTGTGGTCAAGAATTGGGGTCATTTGGGTGGATCCAGGGAACAAACCAGTGTGTTTCTTGGCCCATTTCCAGTATGATAGTGAGTGTCTGATTAGGGGGTTTGGCAAGTTTTTAAGGCTCTGAGGCAATTCTGATAGCCAAGCCACCTTGTCCCAGGTCCTTAAAGTGTAGTTCTCTAAATACACACAGGCCGGTTGATGACATATAGAATGTGCTATTGGGAGGAAAGATAGGTGACGGAACAGGTATTAAACTGATAGGAATAAATAGTACAACTTAATACACCACTCCTATCTGGTGGCACATTACATTGCACGTGCAGTGCCCCAAATTCGAAGTGGGAGGTCCGACCAAGCATCTTTTTCCATCTCCCTGTTCCCAAAAAAATCCATGCCATATACACGTCCCCTAATAGTGGACGTAACAGGGATTAAACTGATAGGAATAGTAATACTTTACAGTACACACCTTATAATAACGCAGACAAAGGCAACGTGTATAATCTTCCATGCTGTGCAGTGGAAGCCCCCAGACTCTGACCTGTGTATAATCTTCCATGCTATGCAGGGGAAGCCCCCAGACTCTGACCTGTGTATAATCTTCCATGCTGGGCAGTGGAAGCCCCCAGACTATGACCTGTGTATAATATTCCATGCTGGGCAGTGGAAGCCCCCAGACTCTGACCTGTGTATAATCTTCCATGCTGGGCAGTGGAAGCCCCCAGACTCTGACCTGTGTATAATCTTCCATGCTATGCAGTGGAAACCCCCAGACTCTGACCTGTGTATAATCTTCCATGCTGGGCAGTGGAAGCCCCCAGACTCTGACCTGTGTATAATCTTCCATGCTGGGCAGTGGAAGCCCCCAGACTCTGACCTGTGTATAATATTCCATGCTGGGCAGTGGAAGCCCCCAGACTTTGACCTGTGTATAATATTCCATGCTGGGCAGTGGAAGCCACCAGACTCTGGGAGTCTGAAGAAGAGGAGTCAGAGGAGGAAGGTGGCTTTGAGGAGGTGGAAGACCAAACACAGCAGGCGTCCCAGGGGGCTTGTTGTCCCATTTCGGGGACCCTTGGTGCCTGGGTGGAGGAAGAGACCTTCAATGACATCAGTGAGGACAAGGAACTGGACATGGCTAGCTTGGTATCCAACCTTGTGCAAATGGGGAGTTTGCGGTTGTGCAAAGGGACTTTTTGCTGTTGTTTGCGGTGCATTAAACGGGGAGATTGGTCTGTTACTGTGAAGCGGGTGTAACCCTTACACTACCTGATCGATACAACATCATACCTGATGTTTTAAAGCATGTTATTCCAAACAATTTAGGAATGATAGGTGATTTATGCCCTTTATGGCTTAAAACCAGACTCTGCATCAACTATGTAATTTTCCGTGGGAGTTTTGCCATGGATCCCCCTCCGGCATGCCACAGTCCAGTTGTTAGTCCCCTTGAAACAACTTTCCCATCACTATTGTGGCCAGAAAGAGTTCCTGTGGGTTTTGAAATTCGCCTGCCCATTGAAGTCTATGGCGGTTCGCAAATGTTCGCCCGTTCGCGAACATTTGATGGAATTTTCGTCCGCGGTTGGGGAACCGAAAATGTTATGATCGTGACATCACTATCTCCTAGTAAAAATTGCTGAATTAGAGAAAGGCATAATTAACTGTTTCAAGGCTTACATTTAGCCAAATACTAAGGGTCCTACAAAGGGAATAAATGCTATATATATACTAAATAATGTATGGATATTTGTATTTCTCCACAACAGAGCAGTATTGATTTTTTATTTGCATTTAAAGTGCTACAATCAGGTGTTTAACCCCCTTGCGAGTCCTATCTGTTACTCATAGGTTTTCCTTCTACATTTGCCATTTACAGGTGTAAAAACATTTGTGGGCTTGAGGAATTGTAGCCATTGAATAGCGATTTGTGATTGTAACATTTTCGGGCTTGAAATATCAAAGGCTTAGATGGGTTGGAGTTACAATTTTAACAACTGCAGGGATTTTCAGCCTGTAACCTGCAAATATTTGCGGGTAGCTAAGAGATACCAACTGAATAGCAAATTAGTTAAAGGGCTACATTTACGGGGTCCCATGTTTTACTAACGTCCTGATGGCGGTCTCATTTACTATGGGCTCTGTCTACATTTTAACTTACTTGCTTGCATAATTGATCATGATCATGCCCTGAAATGCTATGTACGAGTTCATGGTTTGTGTGTTGGGGCTGTGAGCAAGTAATTGCGTGCTTGAATCAATTAAATAAATCAGTAACTTCAGTGTGAAGGTAAATATGGGCTTGACATTAAATAGGGGTCTTTGGGTATTTACAGATACACTCAATAAATTATTCCAGGGTTTACCATTCACTTCCTATTTCTTGTATTGCTCCCTTATTACTTGAATACATTTTTTGTGGGAGATAAAAATACCCTCAATGCAATATGGGCAAAGGGGGTTATACAGTTTGCATTTCCAGGATATAATAATCTCATACTTAATTGATACTTTTATTGTTATTTATTTTTTTAAACTAGTAAGTAACATAAACACCCTCATCACATTATGGTCAAAGGCAGGTAAGAGAATATCCATAGAATATTTTAATCTCCTACTTAATTTTTAATTGAATATTATGTATTACAATATTACAGGTAGAAAACAACCCTTATGTGTCTCCCACAGAGAAAATAGTAAATAGTATTTCCATTGTAGCTAAGGATTCTAGATAATGGCATGCAAATGGGGCTCAAAATAAACCACTTTTTTGCTTCAGACCCACTAACATGGGTACCCATTAAGAACTATTGGCCCTGTTCTAAGGCATAAGGCCAGAACCCACTCATGCATTGCATTATCTTTTTTTATTGAAAAAAGTATTACAGTATATTATATTATTAAATATTATTCTATTATATTATTGAGTATATCATTTAAAATGTGGATAACATTTTTTTATAAAAAAATACTTTACAAAAATAAATAATTTGACATTTCTTTCAACACTTTCAATCCTTTTTTTTTCTTTCTATAAAATATCTCAAAAACCTCTCACATTAACTTTCACCAAACCCTCAACCTTCTTCCTTTATTTTTCTCTCTTTTTTAGTGCCATAAAACTTTTTCTAAATATTATCCTGATCGGGACCCCTGCAGCATTTAAAAATGGAAAATTCTTCGCTGCAAGTTCTTAAAGGCAATGAGAACCCTAACAGTAACACCAAAAGTCCTATGAGGGTCCACCAGGACCCTCATGACACTACGTACACACACTACACTAAACTACAACTACACTATTCCCCCCCCCGATAAAGCAATAAATCGAAACTAATCCCCCCTCTTACTAATCCCCCCCTCTACCCTAACCTATTAACCCCACTCCTACCTACCTAATACCTATAGGAACATATTAACACCTACATTACTTACCTAACCCCCTATTAAACCAGACTAATTACAAAACATCCCACTAATTACTAAAGTTAAAACACTAGATTACAGAAAAAAAGCACTATTAGATAAAATAATTAAAAAAAAGTTACAGAAAATAAAAAAGAACATTAAACAAAACAAAAAAGTCCCACTACAGAAAAAAAACACCCCACCAATTACAGAAAAATAAAAAATACTACTCACATAAAAAAAAACAATAGAAGCAAAAAAAAAAAACACATTCAGCGACAACGGATTTCTTGCCTTCGTCCCTAGTAAAAGGGCCCTTCCTTGATGTACACAGGTCCAGCACCCCTAGGATAAACAGTAGATTAGTAAATTAATAAGACACAGCTTCTCCCTGGAAGAGCTCCCCGCCGCAAATAAGGCTTCTCTTGCATGCTCCGGTAAAAAACTGGAAATGTCGCCTTCTGATTGGATGAAAACGCTGTCAACCCTATTTAAGCCAATCAGAAGGTGCCAAGGTGTGAGCCAATCAGAATGATATACACCCCAATATCCCATTCTGATTGGCTGATAGACCTTTCAGTCATTTAAAAATGAATCAGAAGGAGCTAATGCCTTCGGCCAATCAGAATTTTATACACCCCCACAGTGATTGGCTCCAAGCATCTGCATCTTCTGATTGGCTAATGTAACTGTCAATTAGATTAGCTAAAATATGATTGACAGCATTTTCAGCCAATTGTAAGGCGCCATTTCCAAATTTTACAGAAGCATGTGTGAAGAGTCTCATTTGCCCTGTGGAGCTCCTCCAGTTAGATTTTTACATGTTTTGTAGTTCATCAGGTATTTCTTGGAGGGGCCCTGCTGGAGAAGACTAGAAGGAGGACGGGGGCATTGCGAAAAGGTGAGTGTACTATTTAGACTGTTCTTGAGTATATGTTGTCTTTATTTTTTTATTAATTATAATGCTTCTTTTTTTTTGTAGTGTTGCCGGATCTGTGAAGATCTACAGATGGGTCCTTATGCTAGGGACAAAGGCAAGAAATCCATTGTCGCTGGAAGGCCATTTTTGCAAGGTTAGTGATATGATTTTAACTTTATTTTATTGCTGGGTGTGGTTTTTGTTGTAATTGGATAGAGATGTGTTTATTTTTGCTTTTGTTGTTAATTTTTTATATGAGTAGCATTTTCTATTTTCTGTAACGGTTCTTTTATTATTTTATGTAATAGTGCTTTTTTCTGTTATCTAGTTTTTTAATTTTAGCAATTAGTGGGGTGTTGGTGGGTTTAAAAGGGGGTTAGGTAAGTAGTGTAGGGGGTAATAGGTTAGGGTAGGTGCTAGGTAGGTAGGGCAGGGGTTAATAGGTTAGGGTAGAGGGGGTAATTAGTTAGAGGCGGGTTAGTTTAGATGTATTGGTTTATTGGGGGGGTAGTTTAGTGTAGTGTTTGTACATAGTGTCATGAGAGTCATGGAGGACCCTCGTGGCAATTATGGGGTTACTGTTAGAGTTCCTATTGTCCCATATGGGGATAAATATAGGCATATGGGGGTCTGTATAGACCCTCATAAGAGATGGGGTTAAATAGAACTAGATGGGGTTCAATAGGACTAGATGGGGTTAAACAGTCCTAGTTAGGGTTAAAGGAGGACACTTAGGGGTAATGAGGTTTAGTTAGGGCTAATGGGTTAATGAGGTATGGTTAGGGTTAATAGTGTGGTGTTTGTACTTTGTGCCATGAGGGTCCTGGAGGACTTATAGTGTTAGCATATATACTGTAGATCCCTATTGCACTGAGGGGTTTAATTTTACTCTCATGAGGGCCTATATTGACCCCCATGTGTGATGTGGTTAATTTTAGGTGCTTGGGGGTACTTATAGTACCTCCTTGGCAGGGGTTAATCTTTTATCTAGACAGGGTCCTTTAAGGACCTTTAAGATCCTTTCAGGACCTGTGGAATTTATAATTTTAAATGCAGCATGGTCCCTGATCGGAACCCCCGCTCCAAGGGTTAATGTGGGAACCTTCCGAAGGGTCCCGATGGGGACTCCACAGCATGGGGGGTGGGGTGGGTTAATGTTAGTTAGTTGAGAATGTAGTGCTTTTAATTGTAATGTCACCCATTGTGTTCCCCATCATTTACAGTGCTTTACAGTGCTGTCATGATTTTATATTTGCATTTACAGTGCTCTGCTTTTGCAGGCTTGAACCACAATTCACGCGCTCGTGCACACGATCCTGTTCATATTCATGCCCGCAGATGCTTACTGACGATGGCAGGGTTTGTGATCAGCAGGAAGAAGGACTCACTAGCAACCATGGCCAATTGAATAGCAGCGTTGACGTAGTGCTACTAGATCACGTAGCCCTAACATAGGGAATCGAGAATTTGCAATCAGTTTACGAGCCCTAATAGAATGAGATCCTAAGGGTTTGGGAATTTAAAACTAGCAGGCAGCTCCAGATACTAAAAATAGTATTTTGATTTCTACTTAATATATATATATATATATTATCACATATATAGTTGTGAGCGTACGGGCCGTTGCTCACGCTTGTGGGCTCGCGTAGCGAGCCCGCGGCCCTCGCGTAGCGAGGGCTGCGGGCCACAGTTGCTGGGATGGAGCGCCGAAGGCGCTCCATCCCAGCAACTGAGGCCCTTGCCCGCAGCGTACGGCCCGTTGCTCACACTTGCGAGGGCCGCGGCTCGCGCAGCGAGCCGCGGCCCTCAGCTGCTGGAATGGAGCAGCCACCTCCTCCCCACAATGCCCCGCGCAGGGCCGCCCAGTCCCCGGTTCGGGTTCACCCCCCGCACAGCAAAGCGAGGGCCGCTGCTCGCGCAGCGAGCCGCGGCCCTCAGTTGCTGGAATGGAGCAGCCACCTCCTCCCCACAATCCCCCGCGCAGGGCCGCCCAGTCCCCAGTTCTAGTTCACCCCCCGCACAGCAAAGCGAGGGCCGCTGCTCGCGCAGCGAGCTGCGGCCCTCAGTTGCTGGAATGGAGCAGCCACCTCCTGCCACCTCCTCCCCACAATGCCCCGCGCAGGGCCGCCCAGTCCCCGGTTCGGGTTCACACCCCGCACAGCAAAGCGAGGGCCGCTGCTCGCGCAGCGAGCCGCGGCCCTCAGTTGCTGGAATGGAGCAGCCACCTCCTCCCCACAATCCCCCGCGCAGGGCCGCCCAGTCCCCAGTTCTAGTTCACCCCCCGCACAGCAAAGCGAGGGCCGCTGCTCGCGCAGCGAGCTGCGGCCCTCAGTTGCTGGAATGGAGCAGCCACCTCCTGCCACCTCCTCCCCACAATGCCCCGCGCAGGGCCGCCCAGTCCCCGGTTCGGGTTCACACCCCGCACAGCAAAGCGAGGGCCGCTGCTCGCGCAGCGAGCCGCGGCCCTCAGTTGCTGGAATGGAGCAGCCACCTCCTCCCCACAATCCCCCGCGCAGGGCCGCCCAGTCCCCGGTTCTGGTTCACCCCCCGCACAGCAAAGCGAGGGCCGCTGCTCGCGCAGCGAGCTGCGGCCCTCAGTTGCTGGAATGGAGCAGCCACCTCCTGCCACCTCCTTCCCACAATGCCCCGCGCAGGGCCGCCCAGTCCCCGGTTCGGGTTCACCCCCCGCACAGCAAAGCGAGGGCCGCTGCTCGCGCAGCGAGCTGCGGCCCTCAGTTGCTGGAATGGAGCAGCCACCTCCTCCCCACAATCCCCCGCGCAGGGCCGCCCAGTCCCCGGTTCGGGTTCACCCCCCGCACAGCAAAGCGAGGGCCGCAGGCAGGCATGGAGGCGCTCACCACCTCACTATAACTTCCCCCTACCCTCGGGCGGACCCCCCAGGAGCACAGCGAGCCACGGACATACACGGGACTCCCCCGGGCTGCACAGGTGAGTAGAGCCTAATAGGGCTTCATGTGGGGTGACAGGGCACATGATAGGGCCTGGGACCACAGGAGTGAGCTCTATATATATAGGTGTGGGAGAAAACTATATGTGTATATATATATATATATACTGTGTTTTTTTTTAATATATATATATATATATAACACACAGTATATATATATATTAAAAAAACACACAGTGGATGTATATATATATATATATATATATATATATATATATATATATATATAAAGAAACACACAGCACATGTATATGTGTATATATATATATATATATATATATATATATAAAAACACACAGTATATATATATATATATATATATATATATATTAAAAAAACACACAGTGGATGTATATATATATATATATATATATATATATAAAGAAACACACAGTATATGTATATGTATATATATATATATGTGTATATATATATATATATATATATATATATATAAAAACACACAGTATATGTGTATATATATATATATATATATATATATATATATACTGTGTGTTCTTTTAATATATATATATATATATATAGCGAATATATAGTGTGTGTGTGTGTGTATATATATATATGTATATAGTGTGTGTGTGTGTGTATATATATATATGTATAGTGTGTGTGTGTGTGTATATATATATATATGTATATAG